>VDFB02079070.1:38910-172336 GCA_007258455.2 Sequoia sempervirens | reverse complement strand
GCAACAAAGATCGTATGGTAATTCCAATGTTTCTTAAGTTAGGTCTTGACGTGTGGATAAGCTCAATGGGCATTGTGATATGTTGGTAAGACAAAGGGACCTATGTTTGACAAATTACTCAAAAGTGAGGACTTAGATGGATTTGATGTTGAATGCTCTATTATTTTTTTGGGATTTCTGATTTTGAGATTCTAAAAAAAAAGGAAAAAGGATAATGGGTTTTGTAGTCCCATACTAGGGTAAGTGCACAAAGTTCACTCCACGAAATGTGGAAGTTTTTTCTACTAAAATGAAATCGGGTGCATTAGTAAAACGGGATCCCGATTTTTATAAACGGGATTTGAATTTTTAAAAATTGGGATCCCATTTAGCTTCGAGATCTCGAGCCTAAATGTAAAATAGGATCCCACTTTTTAAAAATTGGGATCTCATTTGTTAAAGGGTCATAAACCGACGGATAGGGAACTAGATCCTGATTAGTAGGAAACGAGATCCCAATTTATAAAAATTGGGATCCCATTTTCTAATGGTATTTTTTTTTTTTAAAATGAACAAATTGCATTTAAACAAGATTAAATTGGTTCCTTTAATCTAGGGTATTCTTTCAACTGAAATTGGCTCCTTTAATCTCTGAAAACCCTGTTCTCTAATCCCAAGAGGTTGTATTTTCCTAGCTAGGGTGATTTGCTCCCTAAAATCCAAGTCTACATGAAATTTTTTGAACTAATGCTTAAAATGATCGCCCATGGAAGAGGAATGGATTAGTCAAGCACCTAGTTTGAAATCTCCTTCCATTTTTTCTTAATGAGAAAAATATGTATTCCCAGGTGCCACATGAAACATAAGAAAATACCAAAAAATCTCACCAAATTGATTACAACACTCACCAAAATTCCTTCTCGGAAAATAACAAGCCAAACCATCAAATTTGACCCCAAAATATATCACTAATATTCATCTTTAATTCCCAATCTACAAACCATGAAGCACATTTGAAGCACCTGAATGAAGCTCCTCCAAATACTCTCTTGATGTGGTCTTTCAAACATGAAGAAAGGCGATCTTAAAGAGGTTTTCGACTCAACAAGTCGAAATCTAGCTCAAAGCCAAACTCCAAACCCACAACATCAAAATAATCAAACATCCATTTCTAAAAGAGAGCTCCTCAATCTCTTTTATAACTCTCTTAAGAGAGTTCATTCATTCACCTTGCCAATGTGGGATAAACAAAATCACCTTTTTTTTCTTTTCCAGCAACCGTTAAATCCACCCACTTCCAAAAGATTTTCTTTTAATTTAATTTTAAATCCTTCTTCAACTTGGCTGCCCAAAGAGGAGGTATTAAAATAAATCTTTTAATATCAACTCAACTTTAGCCTTTTTAAATAAAATTAACTTCTTTTATTATTTAGGCATCCATCCCCTTTTTGCAATATTAAATACTTTAAAATGACTTTAAGTCATTGACTAGGCGCCATGGTACTTTTTATGTCCTCTTAGGACCCTCAATGATTAAATATAAAGTTACTTTATATAAAACCTTTTTTCGAAGCATAAATCAAATATTAAATTGATTTAGCCTTAATAACTTTATATCAACTGAATTTTGTGTTGTAGTGACCCGCCTGACTGGGACCCGTTGACCCAAAGTACTAAAAATAGTAAACCGTGTCCTAAAGCTTGAACTGAAGAGAAGCTGAAATGCTCGAAAGGGCTCTCCAAAGACCAAAACACTGCACCAAACCCCCTACTAAAAATAGCACTTACTAAAAATAGTAAGTATGCTTGAATCATCCCAACTAACAGAGGATGTCATAAAAATGGGGACATTATACAAGTCCTTGGAGCGATTTCATACACGAATCACTATTAGGCTGAACTATTGAAATTTTAGATTGATACCAAGATTACATTTGTGGTGAAGGGGTACTGCATCATTTTCATTGTTGGCTGTGGAAATCTCTGTTGTTTTAGGGCTATTTTAAGGTAAAAATTAGCCTATGATTCTCTGAACGGAGCCACACTAATTTAAGGGAAAATCACTGCTTATTTGTAGGGTTTGAAACTTTGAACTACCCAATCTGGTTGTCGAGGGTTTGGAGAAGGGTGCCATCATTCTTAAACTCATCTGCTTCATTCCTTCAGAAAATCGCAGCAACCTTGCTGAAGTTTTGGCTGCCGTACTTTTGTTAGGATTAGCTATAGATTATTTCTGATTTCAGCAGTCTTCATTCATCATTTGAGCAGCCAATTACATGCATTAGATTGTTGTTTGTGGTATGCAATAAATATATAATTTTGGACTATTATTTCAGATTTGCAAACATACTGTATTTAATTCGGCAATAACTAACTTAAGGATTTCATATTGGAAAATACATTATAACCTTCTTGTGCAAAATCATTAGTTAGGACATAGGATATGATATACATATCATTCATATCCAAAGAAAAATTTTAGTGGGGGATATTACACGCTACATATCTTCATGTACTAGCATCCCATTCAAGTATGTATAATTAGTTGCCAAAGTCATAGTTACAAACTCACTGAGAGATTAAATCATAGCTAAGATGCTTTCCAATTTATTCATGAGATAAAATCATAGCTTGAGGAAGATATGGTAGAGTTATTTCATATTTAGTAGAGTTTAGTGAGAGAGGCTTTTCATAAGAATTTATGATCTAATATCTCTCGTTTTAGGTGAAAAACCCTATAAGTGCAAGAGAAGCATTAGGTTCCCAAAAATCTATGTCACAGGGTAGACAAGATGGAAGGTGTAATTTGGAGTACTCTTGAGGGATGAGCAAGTCCTTTGACCCATGCGACATAGTATAAATTCCATTACACATGTACAGATGCCCATGCCCTGTGCACAAATAACCCATTCCTTTGTACACCTTGGAAGATGTGTAGGATTAAGGGGGTTGACTAGCGGTTGGTTGTGCAAGTGGGATATTAAATAGCTAAGTGGTCTTAGCCCACTTGATGAAAAGTGTAGAAAATAGGTAATCAAATAATTATATTATTTATTTAATTTTTTGGATGAGGGTGAGTAACTTAGATAAGTGAAGAATTAGATTTGTTTATCTAAGGTGGAATATATGAGAGAGATGATTAAATGGTTCAGGTTAGAAATAAGCTCAGAATGAATAATTACTTTATTAATTAAGTAATAAAATAGTATTTAATTAATATAGGGATTAAAATTGGATAATTAATTGAATAATAACTTGGGTTGTATTTGATCAAATGTAGAAGAAAAGCCTAGATAAATAACGATGGCCAATTTTATGTGTCTATAATAGATATTAAAAAAATTATACAAAACTAGACACATTCATCAAATTACAAACATTCAATTTTTGTACTTTAAATTCTAGATTTGATGCAAAAATTCCCATAGGATTAAATCAAGAAATCATTAAAAGAGAACAATATGAATTGTAGAAACTTGATAATGTCTTCATTAATTAAACCTATTGTGTAACATATAGTGAGAGTCGAGCAAATTAGATTTCTAAAAGGCAGATTTATTCTTGATAATCTTATGTTGGCATGGGAGACTATAGAATGGGCCCAACAATCATGCCAAAACATACTTGTGGTTAAGCTCAATTTTGATAAATCGTATGATAGAATTCGTTGGTGTTTCATTCTTAAAATGTTGCAGAGGTTGGGTTTTGGTCCAAGGATTCAAAAGCATGTTTCAATGTTATTTAAAGATGCAAATTCTCATCTTGTAATTAATAACTCTATTTCAGCTCCCTTTGAGCTACAACATTCTATAAGACAGGGGTGTCCTCTATCTCATTTAAATTTATATGTGCTCACTGTTGATGCACCGAGATATCTTCTTCAAAAGCCTAATCAAATGAAACTTATTAGAGGTATTTCCATTCCTCAGGGAAAGGTGGTCATTAACTCGCATTTTGCTGATGATAACATGATATTTTTGCAAAATTTTGAAGAGGAACTTAACAATACATTAGAAATCTTGGAACTGTATTGTGTTGTTTCTGGATCTCAACTATCTCATAATAAAACTAAGTTTTTGATGTCACAAAGTGGCTCTATTCCACATTGGATTCACAAAGAATGGAAACCTATCAATCATGGGGAGATAACAAGATATTTAGGCATTCCCTTTGGTATAGGGTCCTCACTTTCAGATATGTGGAGATGGTTTCTCGGTAAATTAAAAAATAATTTTTTTACTTGGGGTAATAAATTTTTATCCTTGGCAAGTAAGATCCAAGTTGCCAACAATTTTTTAATTGCTACTCATGTTTACTACTCGTCCTGTTGGATGCCTTCCATGTATGGTTATGAAGAATTAAACAAGATGATTCAAAAATTTCTCTGGTCCAAATGGGATGGTAATGTAGGTTTCATTGCCTCTTCTTGGTCCCATTGTATTCGACCAAGAAGTAATGGAGGCCTTAGTCTCATAGACCCCAAAAATCAAGGGCTTTGCCTCACTGCAAAGTGGCTTGTTAGAGCTGCTAATGGTGATGAACCATGGAAGATTTTAGTACGACATCAAATTATGGAGGTTGTTGTTAAAAGTAAGTGGCAAGCAGTAAAATGGTTAGATAAGATTTTAATGTCTCCCTTTTTAAAAATCAGAGCTTCCTTTCCTCTTTAATCTATTTGGAGAGCTTGGCAACAAGTTTGTCACTTCTTAACTTGGAATAATGCTTCCTTACAACATGGTTTTAGTTTTTCCTCAACTTCAATTTGGTGGAATAGAGTTATTAATTACCATAATTCGCCACTTGCTATTAGCTTTCCAAGGCATGCTTATTACTTGTTTAAAAAGGGAATTCACAACTTCATAGATATTTGAGATTTTAATTCCTTTGATTGGGCCTCTTGGCCATATCTCAAGGAACATTATTCTTTGTAATTTTCTTTAATTCAATATATATAAAAAAACAAATTTGTAGAAACTTGATATCATTAATTTAAATTCTGTATAACATAAAAAAATATTCCTACATTATTATACTCAAAATCTTATTACTATTGAATCCTAAATTAAACATTTCAGTTTATAAATCAAAACATTGTTTCATTAAAAATAAAAATAATTTAATTTGTGCTTGATAGTATGGATTTATTTAATTAGCCTAGAATTATATAAAAATGTATTGTATTCCTTTACAAATCAAAACTTTTCCTTTATGTATTTGAATTAAAAAATACAATTGTTTTTTTTTTTAGAATCATAGATACAATGTTTCTTCTTTTTGAAAGCCCCACTTGTTCCTTGATACTTTGTCACAAAATTTTTAATTTTAAGACATAATTACATCCAATTCACAATAAATTTTAATTTTATTACCATTCACAACTAACTGAGTTTGAATCTCTTACAATCCTAATCACTAATGTCCAAGAAAAAGAACAAAACGCCGCCAAAACAAAAGTAGTTGTTAATTTTCCTTTTTAAAGTCTATCCTGCCACCTTGAAATACGTGGAGAGAGACCTGTGATGAATTAAATGGAAAGTTACTTTATAAAATGACTGAAAAGGTTCCCATAAATCATAAAGATATCCCATAACCAGGAAAAAACTATCGGCAACTTTAAATGAACTCTGGTGACCGACAATACTCAAGTTCACTGTATCTCCATTAATTGTTTTTTTTGGAACATTGTCTCTCAGATCTCACAATTCACACACGCCATACTATTTATGACTCGAATACGACATTAGTACCATGTTATAGCCCTAAGTGATGTGATTAGTTTGCTAAAAATAAAATGGGAGGTGGTCCAACTCCATGCGTATTGTCTAAGGCCTCTAGAGCTTGTAGACATGTCACAACATGTACCTCCAAATGGTTATTCTGTCAAACTTGTTTGTCAAAAATTTAGACCTCTCTATGAGGAAGTCCTTCACGTCCCAGAGCAGGAATCCTTCATAGTATACGATCTGTACGCCTTGCTAATATTGCCATTCTTTTCTTCACTAATCTAATTCTACTTGACTTAACTTCAAGTGCACATCATTCATTCATTCAGACTTTTCTTGTGTTGTTGTTATACTATGTTTCATGATTTTAAATGTGCTTTTGAGGCTATCTGTATAAGCTTTGCATCATGGAAGATGAAGAAACTGGGGAGCTTTTTATAGCATGGAGGACGTGCACTTTGGAATGTCTTAGAAAACACGGTAAATACCATGACAAAACAAACACTGGTTTAGTGGTTGATTTGGTTTCTGATGAGCAAAACGACGACACATCTGAACCAGCGGTTACCTCTTTTCTTGGTAAGCAAAAGTTTTGTCCAGCTTTATTAAATTTTTAAGCTCCATAATTTATTTGATCTTTCAAAATAGGCATTCAGATCCTATTTTTATTAGGAGAACTGGTAGAACAAAAAAGTTAATTTTCTGCAGGCTGTTCATCCAAGAGCCATGGAGAGTGTGTCTCCTCTACTGCTCCCTTCAAATCAGATAGGCCCTTTCATGAAATGGTTAGGAAATCATGGAACGTAAATGAACCAAACGTGCTAGTGAGATCAAATTCTCTGCTTTCTTTGGTTATATATATTTTCAAATTTTCATTAGGAGCAGAGGATCTAAAACAAAGGCATTTAACAAGCTCATAATATGCCAGGCATAATATGGAAATCTGTATTTGTGTGAATTGTGAAGTTTAAGAATGTCTTAAAACAATGATATTTTGGGTTAAATTACTTAGTTTTTGGAATGGTTTGGGAATGTAGGAGTTCACCAAAATATGGGATTATCCCATTCAAATTCCAAAACAAAAAAGTAAAGTTGTTCTTGTTGTTCTTTTGAATGGAGAACAGAAGGAATGGAAGGTGCAATGTGTTATGAAGAGCAATATGCCTACCTTTAGTGCGGGGTGGAGATATTTTACACGGGCTAATAATATAAAGGAAGGAGACATTTGTATTTTTGAGCAGCTGGACAATGATCAAAGCAAATTTATGTTCAGAGTTCATATCTTTCCTCATGCAAACAAAGCTCCTTTTTAGGAGGAGGAGGAAAACTAGGCCGACGATCAAAAGAAACCTATGTTCAGAGTTCATATCTTTCCTCATGCAAACAAAGCTCCTCTTCAGTAGGAGGAGAAGGAAAACTCTGGGGAATAAAATTATTCAAGAAAGGTCTTCTACGATGGTGAAATCTACTTTTCATTATTCAAAGTTATTTTTCAAATACATTTTGAATTACATAATTTTTATTTTAAATGTAAGTATTTTTCACATTAAGTATAGAATGGATAGTTACATATTGTTGCCGGCACAGCTTTTCACTATTAAGTCCCCTGGGTACAGTACATATGTTCCACACATAATTCTTTTCTGCTGAATACAGCTTATAAGTTCATGGTATGTTCAGTTCAAGGTAGACTTACAGAGTTAAATGAAATGTTAGTTTCCATCTAATGGTTAAGAAATTATGGAATATAAATAAACTACACATGCTGGTAAGATAAATTCTCTGGTTTCTTTCTTTTTCATTATTATTTTTCTGTAAATTAACAAGAGGATCTAAAAGTAGAGGTATAACAAGCTACAATTATGCAAAATATTAAATAGTTTTTCATTATTCATTTTACTAATGGATGGATCTCAAATTGTAGACTTATGATTATTCTATGTTTCATTGGTCAAGAGAAAGGACAGTTCCTTTGGCCTATAGCTACCATGTTGAAAATTTTATAATTTGTCTAGTGCAAGGGTATTACTAAGCTAGTTTCTTTCTTTTGTATCTCACTTATCTATGTCTAAATTTTAGTCATTTATGCAGTTCAGTTCTATTAGGTAGTTTTGATTGACAATGGCTCATCGACCATGTATGCAAATACTCATGCTACATAGTAAAAGCCTCATACTTTGTGATGGTGTTTATCATGAGTCTATAATGACTGTGATTTCTAGTTTCTTCTTGTTTTATCATTAATCTTTTATTATCAGTAGATAATATATGTAAAATATTTTTATTAATTAATACAAAGGGAGAGGGTCGTAACCCTCACTTTAACTATAAAAGCTAAAATAAAACAAAACACATAGTTAATGAATAAAATCATTCTTAAGTAAATAAAAACAACTTTTCAAATAAAAATAAAGCAAACAATGTAAATGAAATAAATTAATTCTTCGAAATTAAAATTTATGTGTTATATAGTAAAATTGTATATATATATATATATATATATCTCAATATATAGTTTATTGGAATAAAATATATAATATATTATTACAGAGAAATAAAATTATAATATACATTTAACTATAGTTTATAGGAATAAAATTTAGAATATTATTATAGAGAAATAAAATACACTTCCTATTTAATTTAATGTCTAATTGAATTTAGGTAATAACTATATTTAGGCAGTTCACCTAAAATATCTTTATCATTATTATTGAACTCAAGTCTTGGAGAAAAGTTATAGCTTGAAAAGAAAGAGTGAAAGAGATAGCTTTAAAATCCTAAGTATTCAAATAATTCTAGTTTAAGTGGAAGTTTGGAAGTGGATGTTCTACACCTTAAATCTGAACAATCCTCCCCAAATGCAATCAAATGATCATGTCATTCTCAATTTTGATCACCTAAAGTGATCTGATGTTAATAGTGGTTTCCAATCAAATGATCTCTAAGAATTAATTAGAGCACCAAAATCTCCAATTGTATTACTAGGAAAAATTAAATTAGAACTTATCACTAGGATTATTTTTCATGTGAAGATTAACCCCATCTACATGGTTCTTGTGTGGCATTAAATTAGTTTCTTGCAGATGCGGGCAGGAAAAAGAGTGGATTTGCCTAAAATGAACACCAAAATATTTATTTACTTTTTTAGGTCATCAAAATTCACTAGATTCATTTTGGATTCTACAATACTTGTGAAATATGGTATTGGTTTGCCCAAATCAGCCTGGGTTGAGTTCACAATGATTTTCTTTCCTCCTAAGAGCTTCCACAGTTGTATCAACCCTGATGACAAAATAGGTTTGAATTGGACTGAGACATGGCTGCATATCCCACTTATTGAGTACATAGCACCAATGTCACCCAGCTACAAACAAACTTTAAATTGTGGTACCGTAGTTATCCATACTCTAATATTTTCTAGTAGGTTTAGTTTCTATCATTTCTTGTGCTACCTAATAGTTCTTGATACCTTCTATAGTATTTTTGTTAATTTTAAAAGAAACATAGAACAAATCAAGAACTAAAATTACAGAAATAAAATAATGAAATAAGAACAACACACTATTGATGTGCGTTTTGTGACACACCAAACACTCTAGAATAAAGAGTCCAAAGACGCTCTATCCTCTCTTGAAAAACTATCGCGTATGCTAAGATTGCAACAAAGATCGTATGGTAATTCCAATGTTTCTGAAGTCAGGTCTTGACGTGTGGATAAGCTCAATGGGCATTATGATATGCTAGTAACACAAAGGGACCTATGTTTGACAAATTACTCAAAAGTGAGGACTTGGGTGGATTTGACGTTGAATGCTCTATTATTTTCTTAGGATTTCTGATTTTGAGATTCTAAAAAAAAGGGAAAAAGGATAAGGGGTTTTAGAAGTCCTGTACTAGGGTAAGTGCACAAAGTTCAGTCCATGAAATGTGGAATTTTTTTCCTCAGCCAAAAAAATGAAATCAGCATTGCTAAAATGGGATCCCGATTTTTATAAACGGGATGTCGATTTTTAAAAATTTGGACCTTTTTAGCTTCAGGATCTCGAGCGTAAATGTAAAACAGGATCCCACTTTTTAAAAATCGGGATCCCATTTGTTAAAGGGTCCTAAATCGACAGAGAGGGAACTGGATCCTAATTATTACGAAATGAGATCCCAATTTATAAAAATTGGGATCCCATTTTCTAATGCTATTTATTTTTTTAAAAATGAAGAAACTACATTTAAACAAGATTAAATTGGCTCCTTTAATCTAGGGTATTCTTTCAACTGAAATTGGCTCCTTTAATCTCTGAAAACCCTGTTCTCTAATCCCAATAGGTCATACTATCCTAGCTAGGGCGATTTGCTCCCTAAAATCCAAGTCTACATGAAATTTTTTGAACTAATGCTTAAAATGATCACCCATGGAAAAGGAATGGATTAGTCAAGCACCCAGTTTGAAATCTCCTTCCATTTTTGTTTAATGAGAAAAATATGTATTCCCAGGTGCCACATGAAACATAGGAAAATACCAAAAAATCTCACCAAATTGATTACAACACTAACCAAAATTCCTTCTCAGAAAATAACAAGCCAAACCATCAAATTTCACCCCAAAATATATCGCTAATCTTCATCTTTAATTCCAAATCTGCAAACCATGAAGCACATTTGAAGCTCCTAAATGAAGCTGCCCCAAACACTCTCTTGATGTGGTCTTTCACACATGAAGAAAGGCGATCTTAAAGAGATTTTCGTCTCAACAAGTCGAAATCTAGCTCAAAGCCAAACTCCAAACCCACAACATCAAAATAATCAAACATCCATTGCTAAAAGAGAGCTCCTCAATCTCTTTTATAACTCTCTTAAGAGAGTTCATTCATTCACCTTGCCAATGTGGGATAAACAAAATCACTTTTTCTTTTTTCCAGCAACCGTTAAATCCACTAGTACACAAACAACAATATATGACTAAATAAACTACTAAAAATTGCATATAAATGACTAATTTTGGTCACGTGACCATTAGTAGTTTATTGCCGATCATTAATAACGCGACCAAATTTATGACTAAACTATTTTAGTCATTTATTTAGTCATTCATTTGTACTCATTGATTTGGTCATTAATTTGGTCATTGATTTAGTCATTGATTTAGTCATTGATTTAGTGATTGATTGTTATTAACTGGTCATTTATTTAGTCATGGTAGTGATTTATTTAGTCATATATTTAGTCATTAATTTAGTCATATATTTAATCATTAATTTAGTCATTAATTGTTATTAACTAGTCATTTATTTAGTCAAGATAGTCATTTATTTAGTCATATATTTAGTCATTACTTTGATCATATATTTAGTCATTAATTTAGTCATTACTTTAGTCATTATTTTAGTCATTACTTTAGTCATATATTTAGTTATTTAGTCATTTAGTCATATTTAGTCATTAATTTAATCATTACTTTAGTCATACAGTTAGTCATTAATTTAGTCATTTTATTTACTAGTTTCCATTAATTGGTAGTAAATATAATCACGAAATAAATAATTTATTAAATACCATAAATTTTATAATGCAAAACTAACATAATATTAAATTTGAACTAAAACATAAAAGTAAATAAAAATATTACATATGCGTACAAGCTACAACATACTAAAATTAAAAGATTGATTCAACATCATGATAAATAAAGGTAATCTACAATAAAAAAAAATTAATTCAAATATATATCAAGTTATAAGATGACAAAGATGTCTAAACGTATATATGTAAATATAATAAAAAATGACAAAATTGTCTAAAAGTTTCCAAGTCTTTCAAATACACCATGATAATTAAGATCCTTGAACAACATATTCAAAATACCACATAAAGTAGTGAGCCAAGATGTCTAGCAACTAGTACATGATAAATATGTTCAACTATGTCATTTTTTGCAAATATTTTAGTGGCCACTATGTGAAGGTTCCCTCTTTCTCTTTTAGATGAATAGCTCCATCTATTTTTTCTTCATAAACAAGGGATATGTTACTTGTGATCTTTAAAATGTTTACATTTGCATCTATTGTTCCTTTCAAGTTGACTCCATGTACAATAGATAGGGAGTGAATCCGCCCAATGCCCACAACATCACCATCTAATGGATCCAACACCTTAACTTTATCTCCTTCTTTGAGTTTATCAATACATTCCTGCAAAAAGAAAAAAAAATAACACATTATAACATAAACTTGCATAAAGGCTTCCAACAAATAACACATTATCCATGTTCCTACTAAACTTTCATAAAGGCTTCCAACAAATTTTTATGCATGAATAACATAAACTAATAAACTTGTATAGTTTTATCTTTAGATTACAACAGCTACATGCAGCTCAATCAATATCTCATTTAGACAAATAAAAAATTGTAAGATTTAATATTCAATACCATAGAACATAGAAAATACGATAAAATGTGTTCACTGAGGTCATCACAGAACTCACCATGTTTGGAGAAGCAAGCTGCTTTCTACTCAACATACCAGTAGCTGATCTTTTTACAAACCCATTCTCATAAGCCTGCTTGTGCATACACATCAGCAATTTAACTATCAACAAGCATTCCATATTAACTATTGTTCAATAACCTTATTGCGAACCTTCCTTATAACATAGAAAACAAGAGAAAATTACAAAACATACATTTCTACCAAGGTGTGAGGAGTCAAAAACTAGGAAAAAAGAATTTTTTATCCAAAACTTGTGGATGATAGTTATTTTTTGTTCAAAATTTCAATTCAGCTTATAAACTCGAAGTTAAAATTTTGACAAAATGATTTGACAAGGCATAGGGTTGGTTTCCATCCACACATAAGGAGATTCATAAAAAATGATGCACAAGGCAACCAAAACTAAATCCAAAGCATGACATTCAACTTATATTATATTTGATCTATAACAATCCTTGGAAGATATGTTGAGTTTTTATTACGTTCAAAAGTTGCACTTCATCCATGTTCCTACTAAACTTGCATAAAGGCTTCCAACAAATTTTTAGTCATGAATAACATAAACTAATAAGCTTGTATAGTTTTCTCTTTAGATTACAACAGCTACATGCAGCTCAATCAATATCTCATTCAAACAAATAAAAAATTATAAGATTTAATATTCAATACCATAGAACACAGAAAATACGATAAAATGTGTTCATTGAGGTCATCACAGAACTCACCGTGTTTGGAGAAGCAAGCTGCTTTCCACTCAACATACTAGTAGTTGATCTTTTTACAAACCCATTCTCATCAGCCTGCTTGTGCAAAACAAAATTCATCTTCAATTAATGTGGAAGCATAGAAAAGGCATGTAAATTATTTGACAGAATGCCTTAGAGAGACGTTATCTCATGGAATGCAATGATTGTAGGATATGCACAAAATGTTTTTTATTTTTAAATTTAGAAACTTTCAAGCAAATGTTATTGGCAAGTGTAAAAGACCACAAATTTTTCCAGCATTCTCCCTCCCTACCTATGCCCAAATAGGAGCATTGGAACAGGGTATGGATATCCATTAAATCATAAAGAAAAGAGGAATTTTATCAGTTGTTGCAGTTGCAACTGCCCTGGTGGACATTATGCAAAATGTGGAAGCATAGAAAAGGCATGTTAACTATTTGAAAAAATGGTCCAAAGATATGTCATCTCATCAAATGCAATGATTTCAAGATATGCACAACATATAATTTCCAAAGATGCTCTCAAAATCTTTGAATTAATTAAGCACTCTAGAACATAACTTGACATTGTAAAGTTTCCTAATGCAAGTGCATCACTAATTCCACTGCCCACCATGGCAGTCATGTCCTCCTGCTTTAGCTCTCAAATAAATATTAGCTTGTCTTTGTATCTTTCATTATTTAGTATTATGCATGTATACAAAATGTGGTGCGAGAGACAAGACACATGGACAAAAGGTTTGACAGATGGACAAACCTTCAACTGTAAGAATATTTTTCCTCAAGAATTTTTATGCCACATAATTATTACTTATAAATTATCCGCATATATACAACAATGGCCACACATGCCTAGCATAAGAAGAAGAAAGTTAATACAATACAGGCGAGTTGTATAGGGTTACTATTTTCAATATTATACTTGTCTTAGAAAAGTTGAAGTGGCATGGTAGTTGTTTGCAGGAGGTTCTATGTGAGATAAGTCAATAATGGGGTGAGGGAGAATTGATCATACTTTAGAAGTGATTATAAGACTTGGTAGCAGGGATGTAATTTTTGAAAGATTTGCAACACAGATGACCTTAATTGGCTGATTAGAAAAGATAGAAAGTTTATTAGTTCAGAAGTGAGGCCCGAGTGGTTACTACGCCATATTGTTGGCTTGTTTATTTCATTGACCTTTTCCTCAAGATTAATGGTTTGATTAGTGATTATTTTGACTACTTCAGACTCTATGCTTGTTGTTGTCTTCTCTAAGCACTTACATAGAGACATTTAAATTTACAATAGATTATGTCTCCTTCAATAGATCTAGAAAAATAAGTATGGTATTTCTTCTATTGTTCATAGCTTTAGTAATTTGAGCACCCAACACCAAGAAATTAGCATGAAGTGACCTTTTGAACTGACAACATTTAGGACACTAATACAAGCATAAGAAATGACCCAATGATGTTGTTAGAATGGAATTAATGTCAAGAACATTATCTTCTAACTGATTCTATAATGCCCCGCCAAGCAACCCCAAAGGATACTAATACATCTAACATTATGGCACAAATTTTTTTTTAAGTACTAACATACATCATAATAATCATATATCACATGAAATGAAACTAAACATGAACTACATATAAAAAATCCCTCGGGTTTACATGACTGCATTACTTTTCACAACAACATCATTACATCACATGAAAGGTAAGTATACACCAGTAACCATAAGATAACATGAACATGGACAATACATTAATCAAGGATTACAATATTACAATGTCGCTTCCCAAAATGAATGGGGAAGATACAATAAAATGGAATGATACATTTGAAATGAAGGAGTACAAAGCTACAATACTGGATCCAACTCTGGTTCAACTCAGGAGTCACTGCAAGGTACAATTTTGCACTTCTTGATCAATGACTGGGGACCCAATGGGGTGCATAGCATGTTTCACCCAACCACGTGGACCCTAAGGCCCACCCCCTGTGCTAAGAGATGACAAGAAGGACTCCAACAATAACCATCAAACAAAACAAGGATACAAGACTTCACAACAAGATCCACAATAACATAAGGCAATCTCTAGCACAAGATATAACCAACACAAGATGTGCCCAACATAAGGAACAACCAATAAAGCATCAACATACAAATGCCAACATGTGCTTCTAGAGGCCCAAGAATAACATAGAGGGAAACAAAGCATACATGGTTGTTAAAGGAAGACTGTCATTGCAATGTTGCATGGGTTACCTTGGCGAATCTTCCTAGGCCCCGACCCCCAACTTGGGTTACCCTGGTGACCTCTTACGAAACCCGGCCCCAAATGTAATCCAATGCAGAATCAATTATCTTTCATAAAGACAAGATAATGATCTTGCCATTCCAGGCCTTCTCAACTCATTCCCAAGTCTGAACTAACCCTTGAGTCCATGAGCGAGGCATAATTTATACAGTTAAGTGTTTTACACTACCTAATATATTGATTTAGTTTTCACTTATTAGACTAACTCCACATGAGTTACCTAGACACCACTTTGTGTGTCGGCCCCCATGAAGAGCCACTCCCCACTAACAACATATCACAAAAACACAAAAAGGAAAGCCAACTTGCACAAGAAACCTAATCCAATAAAAATAACTGCATCAAGTGAGGCATGCACCATCTCACGATATGAATTCAAAGTAACAAAAACCACATTCAAGTGCAAGATCAACCATCATCAAAGTACTAGACAGAATCATAAAACCACCTACTTTCAGGTGAAACAACATTAAACTCAATAAATACACCGGGCTTGATATGGGTTACCCAAGGTGATCCTCCTAGGTCGTCGGCCCCCATACCAACCCTTGCAAAAATATGAAATAAAAAATCATATCCCCTCTATCCTTTGGAAGACAACAAATTATCAACACAATGGTTTCCATCAAGGTGACAACAGTAGAACAAATAGTGAAAAACATCGCATCAAATACTTCAAACTCAATCAAGATTAACAAAATCCACCCACTTCAATATCAATCGCAAAAATAAAACCTTTGCAACTTCCAACAATATCTACTTATATAACGAATCATAATGCACAACTATTATAGAAGCATCATCCTATTCATCCTCAAAATTCCTCTCATATTCAAGTATGGCTCTAAGAAATCATTAAAAGAAATAATGGATAGAGTTTAAGCTTTATTAACCTAAAGACTTTGTCAAGGTGACAACTTTTACAACCTCTCACTCACCATCTTATGCCAATATCTTGATAAGTAAATGGTTATATGATGAAGCGTTACATTACAAATAAAAAGGCACCTATCATTTGAATCCAAGATAATTTTTGTCTATATAGGACAACTTCTATAAATATATCATTATTCTATATTTAATGTTTTTTTCTTAATCAATTTATTTATATGAAAGTATATAAATCAACCATTCTTCTTCTCTTCAAGGAAATTACCCTACACCTATGTATATATACATAAGAAACAATCCAAGATTACTCAGTTTCATATAAACAACACATATTTCACACAACAATCAATCCACTAACGGAACCAAAAGCATACACAAAATTGGTTTCTATAACTAGATAACATACGAAACAAGTTATATTTGAAATTGCCAAGAACAAGGGCAATTTCTTAACTCATGTTACCTAATTCTTCTAATTGGATCAGTTATAAATTACTGACATTTATAATCTAATTTCCAAATAGTGGTCAACTAGACGCTAAGAGAGAGTATTTGATTTCTAAATGCAAAATCTATCATAAAATCCTAACTTCTAACAATATTCCCTAATTCCTTTTATAAGCATTCTTATGCATAAGAAAATTAATAATAATGTCATATTTCCTGATTAATAACCACCTCACCGATATCCTTCAGCATTAACACAATAGGAAACTCACAAATCCCTTGAAGATACATTGAGAGTGGAGGTAGTGGTTGCTTTAAAGTAATACTAAAATAGATCCTACTCTCTTAATTCTCCAAGTCATACAAATGTTTTGGTAACAAGTTTGTTGCAAGAGAAAGTGTTTTGAGGGATGTGAACCATTCCCAGCAACAAGGAATAGCGACATTTCTAAGGTGGAGGATAAGAAACAAAACACACAAGCTAAAGATCAATAATGTCTTATTCTATTAAACATAATTGATTATAAGGACTCATCTGCTTTTGCTATGACAGGTTGACAAGGAATCTTGGAGATTATTTGAATCTCTACAACATTCAATTTTCGAGTGCAACAGATGTAACAAGTTGCCAAAGAAATCAGAGAGGTGTTTTAAACCTCTACTTCCTTCTATGCTCAAGTGCCGCACCTGTAAGAGATTCCAAGCGAATCAAGGAGGTTATTTAGGCCTATATACCCAACCATGTTCAAGTACGCCACTGTGACAGGTTGACAATAAAATCAAAGAGATTATTTAATTTACTACACCTTTGCAGTCTAAAAGTTGCAGCTGTGATAAGTTACCAAAGGTTTCAGGGAGGCTACTTAATTTTGTACACTGCCTCAACTCTAAATGTTGTACAGTGATAGGTTGTCAAGTATATTAGAAAATGTATATTGGAATTTGGAAATATTGCCATCTTCTTGCATTATTGTCAAGTCCCAAATGTTATCCCCAAGACTGAAGGGAAGGAGAAAGGTGAGGTGCAAATACGTGACTTAAGAGTAGAAGAAATAATGTACAACTTTTCTTTTTGAAACTAGACGCATTTCTGCTTGGTGGCGAGATTCCAGAGATGCACTCCGATTTGAAATTTGGGAGTAAAACTTCACCACAATCAAAGGTAAGCTCTCTATTATATTAGTACATTGACAATATTTATTTAGCTTGAACCACCATGATTACCCAATTACCTACCGTAGTTGGGCTTCTGTGAGTAGAGGATTGAAGAGATCAACGAGGCTGGAGTTAAAATTTAAGTTCATCAACATTTAATGCGATGAGAGAAAGATGTGATTAGATGAGTTACTTGGAATTCAATGTATGAAGAGGCATAACAGAGGCATGCAATTTTTCTTGACAGTATACTTAAAGAAGTACAGTCTCCTATGCAGATCAAAGAATAAGACACGTCATTTAATAATAGAAGACCTATTATAACAAGAGTCGTCGAACTCCCAGCTCGAACATACCATCGGTAGTCGAATATATCACATGAAATCCCTAGCGAACCGATTATATAGGCAAAGCATCATTCAAGGAGATTTACATCTAGAGAAGATGGAATAGTTAGTCAGGCATATTCCAAAGAAACTTGGCTAGTTCGTGCCAAGAGTTTGGATCCATTTTATACATTAAAATTTGATATCATTCCAAATCACCTCTGGCAGAGGATGGTGTGAACATACAAGAATTAATTCAATGGTCATGCACAAAATAGATTTTTACAAGGGAGATTTCAAGCGAGGACAATAGCTACAAGATTCAAATGCAAGAAGGGATCGCCCTTGATGAGCAGCAACAGGTACAGGGTCAATATTCACATGACTTAAGACTCGACTGGAGATTATCAACATTGTTTTGCCTTCACATGTAGAGGGTACTAGGGATGGTTGTGCTACAAGAAGAATCCATCCAAACAAAAAGGAAATATATAACGGTGCTTAAGACAAGATAAATAGCTAATAACAGGGGTTTACTTCTTTCACATTTATTCAGTCATGAATATTGAAGTGCAATGACTATTACTTACTTGGAATCCCTACGATGTGCCTGGAGACCTTGTCATAGACTTGCCCCTTCTCTCAATGCCTAATTTTCTTTATGTGCCGAAGGTTATGGTTGCAGGACCTCATCAAAAGAAGCTTTCTCTAAAATTATTCAATAGACTTTGTGTTGCCCTCGATAGAGAATCCCAAAAATCCAAAATGAACCCATTGATCTTCTTATCTAAACCTTCAACGTATTTTCCCCAAGTGCTTCGTATACTCTCAGATCCAGTTTAGAACTTCTTGTTGTCCCCAATTGACAGCTATCTCTCTTCGGTTAAAATAAAAACCCATAGTACCCGTTCTGATCTATCTTTTTCTTCTTTTCCAATATTTAGAACCAATGTCCTCCCATCCCGTTTGGAGAGTTCCACTAGAAGTTTTTATTTTTTTAAGTCGTCTAAAAATACGCTATTACCGTTAAAGGAGTATCTCAACCTTTTTGCATGCCCTCACAATGGGCCTACCTATCCTCTCCACTATGCTTCCTTTATGGGAGTAACTACTAAACATGCTCTTCATTACAGTTATAGGCATGTATTTATTTTCATTACATTAACTTGTAGATATTTTCTACTAACTGTTAGATACAAGAATCTTCAAAAATAAGTTACACTTACTCTTGCAAAGTGGTTGCAAATCCATTGTAACAAATAACCTAAATTTAGATCTTGTAGTAATGATAATTCATTTCATTTGATTTATAAATTGTATTACGATTTATTTATTATATTTTACCCTTTATTTTTATTTTTTATTTTATTTTTAATATTATAATGCATTAAATAATCCAAATCTTGTTTATCAAACATTTCCAATTTAAACAACCAAATACATAAGGGCAAATAATTTAAATCGTAAGATGGAAAAATCGGGGAGGGTACTACAGATTCCATTTAAGGCCTTGATTGGAGTGACTGAACACTTATTTTCTTTGGTTGATATTAAAGGTCTTTGATAAAATGATGGGTTGTTTCTTGACTATTGCAATTCTTAAATGTTAATTATTTCTAATACTCACAAATTTATGATGTTTTATTAAATATATGAAAGAATGTTTGATTTTTCTAATTGAAAATGTGTAATATTTATTTTTTAAATATTATCTTGCCTATTGATAATGGAGCCTAATTATATACCTAATTCAAAGTTTTTGTTTTAGTTATGTTTCAATTACTGTCAGTGAATGCATATTTGTTAAATGGTCTATCATTAGATCTCATGTATTACACAATGGTATAAAAAAAATGGACCAATTTTTTCAATAATAAACCTTCCACACCTATTCGGCGTACCCATTGCACACCAAGGTGCAATTGCTAGTAAATACAGGTTAAATGGTCCTATGATGATTTTGCATACTATATAGATATTTCTTGATTTGATTAGAGACCAACCCCAAGTAATGAGATTTCAATGGTTTCACTTTTTCTTTCATAAAACACTCATGGTATTTTTTATGTATCCATTGTTGATTTTAATGTATTTTCCAATGCATTCTATGATTTTGAATGGTCTTTGGATCAAATGATTAATGTCTTTGCAATTCTATACATGGAATTCAGATGTTTTCAAATATTAGCAAATCATGACTTGGGTGCTAACCTAAGAGAGAAATTGAATTTCTTATGACTGCTGCCACAGGTCTTTTCCTTCAAAATATTAGATCTGTTTCAGTGTGACCGGTTCATTTTTGAAAAAATGTTTCATATTCTTCTAATTCTGGGAGTTCCTTCAGAGTCCAGATGTTTTCTGATTTGCAATTAATTATTTTTTCTAATGACAATATCATATAAATATTCTCGACGTATTCTCTTTTATGAAATCATATGATCTATTCAGTTCAATTAAAGAAAAGAGTTGATATACTGTGGATTGTGGATTGTTACCTAGAACAGTGGCTTGAGGCAATTCTCCATTCTCAGGTTACCTATTACTCCAAGATCAAAATGGTGATTAGAATGATGTGCTTTCTCATGTCTTATTGATACACATTACAAGAAGTTGATGGTCCTCTTTCAAGACGTTTACCCATGAAGCTTTAACATTTTTTATGTCTAGGTGTTTACGATTTTTCAGATTTTATTGAGATTCAAGATCTTCCCAACCTACCCTTTCCATGAAATGTCTCTCATCACTCTTCTAGTATGTATCAACACTTTAGAAAGAAACATCAATGTGGGATTCAAAGCTGGGCTCCCCATTTTTTCCTCTACTTATATTGTAGATATTTCCTTATCATCCCTTTCCAAAAGTGGTTGGTGACAACCAAAAAAAGATATTTTATATTACTTATTTTCTTATCACTCCTACAATACAATCTACCATCCGCATTCACATAAGCCAAGAGGAGACCAAACCAAATGGCAGAAAGTGCCACCAAGTCCAGTAGAGAACAGATCATAACAAGAATCAATAAGACCCTGATATGAACACGGTTCCAAAAACTAAGAGAGAGGACACAATATTGCAGCAACTGTACATGCTGAAGACTCATTTGTGTTATGTTTATATAAATTACAAAGACATAGGAGTCTTGCAGGAGAAGAGAAACATATGCAGTGATGTGTAAAATATTTAAGGATGTACAAAAGCATTTAATAAAATAGAATAGTCCATGTAGCTATGCCTTATAGACCATGTGATTGTTTCATCAACCTCTTTATGAAAAAAACCAAAGATCAGTTATTGATACATCCCACCGTAGACTCTGTAGTGAGGAAGGTGTTCTAGAGCAAGGTGCTGGAGTTGGAATTCATGGTAGTTGCTAATTAGTGCCTTCATTCTCTCTAGACAACCATTAGCCATCCATTGTAATTGTTTTATGTTTGAAAAATTTATTATGGTTTTAAGACAAAATTCACTTGTGTAGGCAATCTCAAAATATTTGTTACATAACAAACAAGTGGTCATAAGCCAATTTTGGAAACCATGTGCAAAAGTTATGATGTTTTGAAAATTTAGACTAGTTCCATTGTATCCATTGTTGACTTTCATAAAGAGGATTGTTTCCCTACAACCCTTTGCACTTCCCTCGAATTGAGTTTAGCTTGATTGCTCATTTCCCATTTTGAAGGGCCTGTGTATTCCCTCCAAAGATTTCAAACATATTTGAAACAACAATAGTTTGACCCTATTTGATACCATAATTTCATTGACTATTTCTTTGTTGAAGGTGTATTTTTCCTTTGGTTGTAATGAAGGTGTGTTAGGAACTTTTGGGTGCTTCTTTTTTGGAGTCCCAACCAAACTGACCATACTCATGGCATTTATTACATTTGAAGGGAATCAGATCATTATCAAATTTTCACATATATGTGTATTTATTACATGCTAGAGTTCTCTTTTGGCTCAACCTTATTGATGAAGTGGCCCAAAGTGTTACCAATTGTAGCAAAGATTTGTCATCCTACAAAATAAGAGGAAGATGAGGAAGTTTCACCAAAACAGGAACTACATTGGACATATCTTTAACAGGATTAAAATCCATGGACCAATGTTCTAAAATATAATCCTCTTACTTCTATAAAATATGGGCCACTTTTAGAAATCAGATCTATGTCCTCTTTTGTTTAAAAATAAGTTATGGAAAATTTCTCCACAAAACCAAATGTTCATTCTGCCTTTCAACAAAAGTTCCTAATGGAGAAGAGTTAAATTATTCATGCTTTTAGGTCTTAGCCAAAGACCCATACACTTTATAAAAAAATCCAAGGCTTTTTTCTTTAAGGGAATCATTGTTGAATGCAACTTTAGACACCATTTTCAACTTTTTGACTAAACAAAATAAAGTTGGTTTAGCCTTAGACCAACAAGCAACTACAACTACTAACTTCAAAATAATGGAGTTAAAAAGCAACTATATCTACTAAAATTTCAAAATCATGGAGTTAAAAAACAAAGCCACAAGAATTGCTTGTAGAAAGCTCTGAAGATGGACCAGACATCTTTGTGTTTGCCGCTGATGCCGCCGCCATGGCCACTGTTGTGCAGTGTGTGCCCTGTTTCCATGCCCTGTTTGCAGATCCTGTAAATTGGGCAATGCTGCTGAGGAAAACCTTAGGCTTATGGGTTTCTATGGCTACAACTCTGAAATATTATTTCCCTCCTCTTTTCATGTTTTTGCCATATCATTTTGGTATTCTGATGCATGGCATGGAGTTGTTATGGTGCATAGCATAGAGTTTTACCACCACTCTATCTGAAGTAGCCATCCATACTGCTACAATTTATTCTGAGTTTTCATGGTTTATGTTTAAGGGTTTGTAGATGGGCTCAATTAATCTACCTTACTTTTGTTTCTCTAACAGATTTTGTTAACAGTAATGTTGGTAATTACAACAGATATTATGCAACAGATTACTGATGGATGAAGAAATGCTTTTATTTTAGCATTTTCCTTAGGATGGCTAATAATATGGATTGCAATTCAACACTATGTATCTATAATTTTAAGAAAGATAGGTTAACAAGAAGAGTTGAAATTTTGAACCCTGGTCAGCTACGAGGTATTTATAGAGTAAGCTATCTATCAAAAACATATATTTGGCTTGACATAGACTTGTGGATTAATTAACATAGAATTTTTTGATTTCCTGTTAGGTATTCTTGCAAATCTGGAGGTAGTAATGTTGATATAGCTGCATGTTTGCCTATGTTAGAATTTGGAAACTACTTTTCTATACAACACATATCTTGGAACAAATTTCCCTGTGAATAAACTGTAATTTCCTTTTCAGAAGTAAAATAATTAAGGAAATGTCAAAATTTGGAAAAACAGTTTCTTATGGAATCCTACTACAGGATTAAAGATCTTTGAAAGGAAGCAGCTACATCCATAATTTTGTTAGACCTTAAAAACACAAGCACTTGAGAAAAAATCTTACTTGGCCTTGCCTGAACCGAGCGATCTTTAATATTGTCTTCAAGTAAATTTAGTTGTTTCAGCATATACTGCAAGTAGGAAACTATAAAAGTTAGTAAATATATGGAGAAATAATGAAAGTTCCAGTCAGCAAATGGTACTCGAAAAAGAACAATATACTCAAACTTTCAGAACCTTAGTCCTTCCACTAAAATTTGTATCAATTATTATTAATGATAAGATTATAATATTTAATAAAAGAAATGCATATGGTATTTTTTAAGCATTAATAGATCAAGGTTTTTGTATTACTACTTGAGAACCAACCTTCCAACATAGCCCCATTCAACTTTGTTGAATGATAATTTACTATACAGAATTTTCCTTACAGAATTGTTAAAACCTTTATTTTATCTGTCTAAATATAAAATTCCAAATGAATGCAGCTGATTCTAGAAAAAATAGTATTGTAATGAGCAACATCCATAGCTTCATTTAGATACAAAAGTACATTTACTAAATTTATCAAATTACAAGAACACCTACAAAACCAAATTTTCAATCGTTGCAGCTCAAGAATCCTAAGATAGTAACATGATAGACAAATTTTTTTTATAATTTGAATTACTATGTCGGTCTATTAGACTACCATGGAAATCCATAGCATGACCTAAAGATCTGTTTGGTTCCTAGGCATAACATATTATTACACTTATAATTTTATTCCCTAGTCTAACTCTTATTATTCAAGTCATAGATTAATATGAGTACACTAGAGTACAAAGTGAGGGAAAGCCCTACAAAATGTATCTTTTTCAATAGTATGTGTTAATGCAATACAAGAAGACACTATATATGGGTACTCTTGTGTTACATTTAAATTTGTATCTGCAGTACATCCCAAGTGAGCAGGTGCTTCCCATATTTTGCATATTTATTTGTTGCTCAATTTTTTCTTTTTGGTTAACAAAATAATTAAAAACCTTACAACACATTGAAATTATTAATATCAGTTAATTAGGATTCCTTTGCCACTAAGTGAGGGAAAGCCCTGAAAATTCATCTTTCTCAATCATTTTTGTTAATGCAATACAAAGAGACACCATTGTGTGAGTACTCTTGTGTCACAACCAAATTTGTATCTGCAATCCATCCCAAGTGAGCAGGTGCTTACCATCTTTTGCATAAATGTTTGTTGCTCAATACTTTAGGAACCCATCAAGATCATTATACAAAGCCAGACTAGTTAATAAAGTTATTAAAAACAATACAAGATCAATATGATGAAGAATTCCTATAAGCAATGCTTATTACTATTTTCTCAATGCAAAAATGTGGGCTTCCAAGAAAAACAGAAATAAATGAAGAATAAAAACCAAAGGTAGATACCAAGTTTAAGCACCATTCTTTTAAAAAGCATCATTTCAATCCATAACTTTCGCCCTTCAACTCATGACAACAATTTGGACTTCTATAACTAAATCCCACTTTCGTCTCTATAAATGAAACCATTTCTTTTTTTAGCAACTTACAAATGCAGAAGAATTCTTGACTGTGGAAATCACGCATTACAATTAAACCAAGCCTGTTGGAGTTATTATATATTCATATTAAATAACATACTAGAAAAACAAAAATATTGCATGTTTGTTGAATGGGCCATAGTTCATCTTCCAAAGTTTGTGGGTTCCACCAAGGAACTCTCAATCACCAATAATCAAAGAAAACATTTTGATGTTGTATTATTTTCAAAGTTTTCCCATTTATCACTTTATAGAAGATATTTTCAATGGGAACTGGTATAGATAGATGTATTCAGCAATAAAGAAGACACAAGCAAAGTGCTTTGGAAAAAGATGCACCAACAAATATGGTGAAAGGGAAAATATAGTTGCAACTATACAGTTTCCTAAATCGTTAGAAATTTCCGTGGATACATCCATTGCAAAATATGCATAATACAAAACCTTTTATATGCTATACAAAACGCATCCCTTTTATTTGCAACCCAAACATACAGCTATTGATACCCTATAATACATTTGGAGCACAATAGATCTGAAAAATGGCTTTGCAAACAACTGTTTGAAAGAATAGAAAACTAGTAAATATAGATCCATCATGTCTTAGAACCCAGCAACTTATGGGAGCCTTGATATTGTGAAATCATTGAAGATTTGATGAAACCCACAACACCCTATTCGCAATAGAAAGATGGTGCAACATTGTAGATAAATGGCATGTAGTCTGAAAGAGTTAGTAATGGCGAGAGGGCAGTGTTCAATCAACAAAAATCCCACCCACTTTATCCTTTGATACATGTCTATACCCTATTCCAAAGCCCCTATTTTGGCACATATAGGTAGAATGCTGGCACAAGTTGTGAAATTTGGATTTACACCTACTGATTGCATTTCCTTGGAAGCTTTGAATTCCTTTTAAATAAATCCATATTGTGCATATCCTGCAATTATGGCAATCCATTAGACAACAATTGTTTTAGGCATTCTGTCAAACATTTCATTCTGTATTCCATCTTCTCAGAATTCTAGTTTTGTGGCCCTACCTCTTGGTGAGGCATTCTCAAATGTTGTAGTTCCTAGAAACTTGGTAGACAGGTACACAAAATGTGGAAGAATAGACAAGACAAGTAAAATGTTTCACACAATGTTGGAAGAGCATTTTCTTAGATGTTGTAGTTTCTAGTGCCTTGGTAGACAGGTACACAAAATGTACTACAATATAATCATGAAAATTAGGGTATGAACTATAAGAAAAACCCTCATGAATATTAAAGGCACTGTATTTTCAGTCCATGAAAATGAATTGTAAGGCTTTTGGTAGAAAACTGAGTATGAACTATATACTATAAGAAAATTAGGGTATGTACTACAATATAACACTCATTAGGGTATGAACTATAAGAAAAACCCTCATGAATATTAAAAGCACTATATTTTCAGTCCATGAAAATGAATTGTAATGCTTTTGGTAGAAAACTGAGTAGATTAATATACAAAAATCTACTCAGTTTTCTACCAGAAGCATTACAATTCAAACTTTGAATATGTATAAACTATAATTTTAATTACAAAGAAAATTTAAAATGCTCTCGCCTTGACCCTAAACTAAAAATTTCCAGTCTTCTTATACTTGTGGTTTTCTTCCCCTAATTTCAAAATGAAACAAAAAGGATAGAAATACATAAAAAAAGTTCAGAGCCACTTTTTGAAAAGCTCAAGACATGCATGGCAGATGTGGCAGGTCATGATTACTTGGGATTACTTTCAAGTTTTTGAGTGTAGTATTTTGCTAACCCTTTGTTTGGCATCTAAACTATCTATTTAATTAAAATTCTTTGATTTGGCCAAAAAGTTGTAACTGTGGTGATACTAGTTTGACATTTTCATGACGAAATAGGAAATCACTGCAGTTTCAGATGTATGGGTTTGCTTCTTTATACCTTAAATAATTAAATTTCCTACCTCAGCTAGCAAAAGTGATTTCGGGCGATCAACACTGCCTTTTTGGGTGTACTTGGTTGGAAGACTGATATTTATTTCAGTTTTACCCTTTGCGGTCTACTACAGCCAGCTAACTTCAATTTTAGTTATGTAATTGTTGTTATATCTAAAGCTTGGAAGTTCTGTTTTATTATTTTCAAAGGAAATACATGAAAAAGGAAATGTAATTTTGTAGGGTTGTATATGAAGTTACTAACATTGTCTAGAAAATTAGAATTTTTGTTTGAGGGTTTGCCACATTTCATAAAATCATATGCAAAATCTCATGGAGAAACTTAATATCATGGATGAACCCCTAGTTTATTAGTGCCATTTGGTTAATAAGATTATGGTGATTGAAACTGAGTTAATTACATTCATTGAGTTTATTTTCCCTTTGCATGATTTGGGTATAAAATAATAGATTGGTTGATCATGTACTAGTTACAAAACAATTATATTTGTGTAGGTTGGTATACCTTCTTATCAAGAGCAGTACACACACAGACTTGGTAGAACCAGACGCAAAGGTAAAGAGGGTCAGGGTATTTTGTTGCTTGCCCCATGGGAGGAGTATTTTCTAAAAACTGTGAATGATTTACCCATTACAAAGGCACCAGCACCTACTATAGATTCAGAAATGAATATGAAGGTGAGTCATTGAAAATTCAAAACTATTCCATAATGCATTTCAGTAGTAGATAAAAATAGGCTATTGATGCTGAATTTGGAGAAAGATTTTTGCTTGATGGTCACTGTTTAAAGTTAAAATCTACCTTACTGGAAATGCCAGCCACTCTACCCTGTGATTGACTTTGCCTGTTTAGTACCATTCTGGAATCCTTACAGGTCAGTGCTTAGAAACATTTATGGGGTGTTTCTACATGGAAACAGTGCATGGGGATTTCCTCAAAATTTTGGGAGGTCATGGGAGAGTGAAACATTTTACTTGTCTACCTCAAAATTTTGGTAGACAGGTAGTTTCAAACTGCAATATATATGGTTGATACAATATAATCTACACAGGGAAATCCCTAGCTCTATTAAGAGCTTCAACTATTGGATGTTTCTTAGAATAAATTGAATAATCTAACTCGGTCTTGGCATGGATTCATTAGCAACCTTATAAATCTAAAGAGCTTGCAGCTTTACATGAATAGGCTCAATGTTGGGATTCCAACAAAAATTGGGAAGATGAGCTCCTTGGAATGGCTTGATGCTTTGCACAATGCACTCACAAGACATATTCCTCAGAGTGTAGGGAATTTAAGTATGTTAAAATCTTTGCATTTAATGGATAATGATTTTTCTGATGAGATTCCTACTAGTCTTGAAGGTCTAACTATGTTGAGTGATTTGTCTCTGTTAAATAATTCACTTCATGGAAAAATTCCTCATAAGCTTGGAAGTAACACCCAATTTTCCATTTTTGATTTATTAAGCAATCAATTAAGTGGGTCATCACCATCCCAACTTTGTAATTGGGGAAAGTTGTGGTCTTTGCATGTGTTCAATAATATGCTCAATGGTAGAAAGTCAGAACTTAGGAATTGCTCAAGTATTGTGAGGCTTAGACTAGAAAATAATCAATTTAGTGAAGTTCCAAAAGATTTATAGGGATTTCCAGGACTTTCATTGATACAAATCAGTAGCAATAAACTTTAAGGCGACATTCCTATAGATTTCTTGCACTAATTATCATTTATATTTGATGTAACTATCAATAAAAAATAAACAAGTGAAACAAAATAAGGCACTCTTCCTAGTGGAATCAAATATTTAGAGATGTGTACCTAGACCATTCCCCATGAACAGCGCCATGCAACCTTTGAGAATATAGGAGCCATCATATCTGCCCATCTAAGTGAGGTAGAAAAATTGCAACAAATTAGTATATATTTACCATCAAAATTATTAAAATGTAGATTAGTATCACTGGAAGAATATGCTATACTAATCTCTTTAAAGAAGGATTTAACTCACTCATATATCTTACCTAGTACAAGGAGGTCCAGTGCTATTTTCAAAGCATATGTGACCACCTTGAGTTTTATACATCCTTCTGCAAGTCACAATAATTTTTTTTATTGAAACAGTTCCCATACATACAATTTCTACATTCTCTAAACTATGGACTGATATCATTGAAAGAGTGAATAATAGGCACGTTTGATCCAAATGTTGAAGAGCATTAATCACAAATACATAAAATTTCTCACTAATGCAATTTAATCTAGCATCATAAAAATGATAGCCTCTATGACAAATATAATTAATAGACCAGAGAATCTTGCCTATGGGCCCTTGATCTTTTAATCCTTGTAGTGATTTCATGATGAACCTCTGACTTAGATATATCCAAAGTAGGTTGTGAAATTTCCAATTCTTCTTCCTGCATAATAGTCAAGTATCTTTAACAGATTTACATATTAGCAATGTCATAAGAATATTTTCAATTAAAAAAATATACATAATCCATTATAGCAATGCTAGCACTATAAAATATAAATTTTTCCTTGTCCACTCATTCTAATGCTTAATTTAGTCTCATTCCTTTCACATGTGCATCATTTGACATTCATGTATCAAATATATGCAAAGGGTTGATTCTGCCACATATGCTAGATTGCTGCAATATATACCATGCAAGTATTACCTCAACACAACCTCTCTATTTTCATTATAATGGAAATAATTCTAAAACACTAAACTGAATACAAGAAGCATGCATTCAATAAGAAACTAGGCATTGCAATAATATTTTGAGAACAGTTAAACTTTTTTCATACTTACCTTTGAAATATTAGAATATATAGATTGCAAAGAGATTTTCATTTTGACATTGATTAATGCTAAAAGTCAAAAGTAGGGTAGAAAGTAGTCACAAAATATAAAAATCATTAGATAGGATTCCTGCCAATACTCTTATCTGGTATTTTGATGAAATTCCTTCATTTCTTAGATCTTGAAAATGATCATTCTATGTTAAAAGCGGAATGAACAGGTCCCCTTTTTCATAATTAAATGAGTTGAGACTCAAAATAGTAACACTAGGGGCCTAATAATCATGTAACCAGCAATAAAAAAGAAAACTTTAATTCCTAAAAATACTTAATGTCACTTGGAGGTGGCTCAGGAATATAATTTGGGTGCATCCACATCAAATTGATATTTTACTAGTAGTAGAAGTATTTATGTTTGATGACACAGTAATTGCACAAGCATGCAGAGGCTTTTATCATTTCTCTAGCACTCAAAGGGTGGGTAGTGCTTTATACACTATATTCTGCAAGATTTATAGGATTTTGATAAGTCAAGTCATCAAACAGTTCTTGATTACCAATATGAAGGAAAAATTGTTTAACATATAGAATAATAATAGTATACCTGTTCAACACATGCTTATATTTTATTGAAAATTAAAATGCTTTTATGTTTTGAACACAAAAGAACATGTGTTGAATATAACATTGCCTAGACTTCCCAGGATGCAAACTTATGTTAAATAATGAAGAAAATTAATATAGTGTAAGTAATACATACCTATCTGCATTGAAATTTTCAACTCGAAGATCCTCATCCCAAAGGAAGACGTTGTTGTAAATGGCAACTATATTTGGATGCAAAAATATTTTCGCAAACCACCTTGAATGGAAATGTGTTCCAACAATCAGAATCACAAAAATTAAAAAAAAAAAAAACTCATTAACCATGTCTTCTGAATATATCTTATATTATATATCATAAGACAAGCTCTCATAATTCCCTTTGCCAAATACTTAGTGCTAAAGGAAAAGGAACTATGAAGGTTGGTGGTAGCTTGGCTATCGATATTACCACTTAGTTTGATTAATTGCAGCCACATGAATAGACCTCTCACTCCATTTCAAATCATTCCATTTATCGATTACCCCATTATAATGGAATAACATCATAATGGAATAGCATCACAGTAAAGTTCTCTGGAGAGAACTGGAAACAAAATCATTGTGAACTATTAAAAATTAGTATCATTTGTTTAAACCTGACTCGCTTCCCTCTCAATGCAACACTTCAGAAGTATACAAAACAAAAAATCCAATAAATATATAACCAAAGAAATACCTTCTTCACATTTTCTTCACATTTTCTTTCTGCTTTATTCCTACTGAAATTGCAGGCAAGTTTTGTGGAGTTTTTCTCTTGTCCTATCAACAAAGTAATGGTGCCATAATCAATAGATTTATCAATGATAATGATGAAAAATCAAAAGAATACAAAATTCTATTGCATACTCGAAACCAATAAAGTAATTGTAAGTTTCCAGCTACCCACATAACTAGAAGAAACTGAGGAATTGAATTGTATTGACCGCATTAAAATTGCCTATTTATTGGGTTATATGTTCTTATTGGCCCAAGACTAAGAAACAAAGATTTTCATCCATAAACATGGATGTTATGTTTTCAAAAGGATGCAAGGATGCAAGTGAGGAACAAAATCAAATCAACGCCCCAAATTATGATTTATACTTGATTTTTCTCAGCATAAATTCCACTATATATCTCACTTATCTAATTTATACTTGATTTTTTAACTCACTGAAGTAAATGCAAATCCCATCTCAAAGCACATGGGATATTTTCTTTTTGATTTGAAGATTATAACTGCACTATAGAGTATTATAGGGCACCATTTTTGGTTTACCAAGGTTGCCCTCCAGTATGATCTCCTGAAATTTGAATGACTCTTAAGGTTGATATAATGGACTATACTTCAAATCTTTAGGCTAATGGAGATATTCTTGTCTTTAACACAGGACACTGGTGGACCTATGAGAAGACTGTAAGGTGGTGTGTGTTTCATTTTGTATGGCAATAAAGAAACAGTTTTTATCTGTTTATGAGAGGTTTTTATGATGAAGATAGTTATTTTGGTAGGGGGTATTATTTCCAGTAGGGGAATATTGTGAACATTAAGATGGATATCGAAACTGCATTTGAGAAATCAATGAGCACTTGGGTTGAATGGGTTCGTCAACATGTTGATTCTGAAAAAACTCATGTTTTCTTGCATACCTATTCCCCTATTCATTTTAGGTATTGTTTCCGCTATCATTGCTGTAAATTTACAAAAATAATGGGACAATGTTAATCAATTATAGAAATAATTTGCAAAAAATTGCACCCTGGATCAAAGAAAGGTAGCTGCTTATAGCAGTTAAGACCCAGTCAGGGTATTTTGAGAAGCATGACAGTTTGTATGGCCCTTAGTACTATCTATAAGGCTGGGCTCAATCATTGCACAAGTTTGCAGTTAAATACCAACAATGTATTATGTTCTACCTTTCTAAAATAAACCTGTACATTTTTAGAAAATGTATTGGAAGAATAAAGTCCATGGATAACACTTCACTACATATCATGTGGTGTACTAAACCTTATATGATATTCAAGTTGGGTGTCACCCCTACTAGCAAGTTCAGGAATTTACACTAGTCAGCCACTAAAATTCAGTATGCATGTGGATAGCTACAAGTGTAAAATAATTTTATCAAGAGTTTAGTAAACTATGAAAAAATAAGGGATCGCGAGGTATTACTTGTACCAAAAAAATTCAAATCTAAATTGTAGGGAAATAAATTGCACCAAAATTTTGTCAAACTTATTGACATTTTTTTTCTATCTCCATCATTAACATTACTTATGATTTTATGTTATATCTTTTTTCTTTATTTGATATCTTTATATTTTACTTGTCGTCAATCAGTATATCTTGAACCAAGACCTCTTCTTGCACCAAAGGGAATAGATGCGTATAGTAAAATCGAGATAGATATTTGTAGATCATTTCCTGAATTGTCATAGCTATGTTTAATCTTTATGATGCTTTATGCATTATCAACATGCATAATTGATGAATCTCTTCAATTTTTTACATTTTTCCTAGACCAAAACTATCCTGCCAGTCTTGGGCAAGAACTTCGCTGCCCCGTAGCTCTTGATTATATTTGAGCATCAAGTAGATTATGAGAACATCCCTTTTAAATCATTCTTTTGCACCAGTATAGGTTAAGATTTTGATTCACCTTTTCAGTTCTAAGACAAATACATTTCAATTTGACAGGGAATACAGTGACCTTTATTGAAGTGCTCAGAAGCCATGGGCTTATTATTGTTAGTGGCTAAATTAGATTTTTTGTTGATTTTAGTTAACAAACAGTTGCCTTCCTCAATCAAGATTTTAATTGCTAGATTCCTTGTGTGAGCAACAAAGTAGACAATGAAATCACTTTGTATGTAAAACTTTCTTCTTGATGATGTGGCTTTTACGCTTTTCGTGTCCAAAAGAGTTAAAACATGGAATCAACATTGTTGAAGTTCAAAGTGGTGGAGGATAAGAGAAGTACAACTAAAAGAACATTATTTTAAGGTGGGAACACAAGATTTGAAACCTATAATTTGCAATGCCTCCAAGAAAGCATCACAAAATTTTGAATTCAAGCATATTATTTTCTTTTTTGATTTAAATCCTTTTCAATTTATGGAGATTGAGGAAGAGTCATCTCAGTGGAATAAAAATTTCATAGATTAATTAAGAACAGATCTTGTTCAGTTCGAGAGGCCACTTTTAGCCAACACCTAATGTCATTCGCTATGCCCTATTATATCCTAACACTGTTTGTGCTTTCTTATTCATTTTGAGTTAGCTTCTTGAATCCACCAAGCATTACACATGATCATGCAGAAAACTTGTCTCATCTTGCAGGCCATCTGACCTCTAAGGGGGGTTTCGGACCATAATCAGTCAAAACTCAAAAAATTGGTAATAAAATTGATGAGAATAGAAAGAAAAGGTACCTGCACAATTAATTGTTGATGAGCCATGGAAGGAGGTACAATGAGCATTTGTCTACGGAACACAAGAATCCATGGCCATTAAATCTATGCCAGATAAAGATTTATCCACCTTCTGCACTGCAGAAACCTCTGACACTACAATAAAAAGAACCAGAAAGAAACCCAAAAAGCCTGATCTGAAACAATCCATTGTAAAAAAACAAATTTTGGGCTCACAAAAAACACAAAAATTGCAAGCTAGTTGTCAAGCAGGATTGAAGGACGCAACATTTACCTGTTGTTATTGGTTTCAGCTCCTCCAAACTCTTCCTCGCTGGTATTGAGCTTTCACTTCTCCAATTTGGCGAGTTGCAGCCTAAAAATCTCCTGCCCTGATTTTCCGCCATTAAGGTTTTAGAGTATGTTTATTAAAATGAATATTAGGGCCAAGATTTTATCGCGTTTATATGCCACTAAAAAAGAAATTAAAAATGGAATAAAAAGTATATATTATAATATAATATAATATAATATAATACTAGCAATTGCAACTTGTGCATACAATGGGTACGCCGAAGAGTTGTGGAAAGTCAATTAAGGAAAATTTTGGTCTATTTTTTGCATACATTTGTGTAATACATGAAGCCAATTGGTAGGCCATTTAGAAAATGTTTTTTTTGGTGCAACAAAGGTCTCAATAGAGAAGTGATAGCTTCAAATCAACTATGCATCCACTTATAGGGATCCAAACATGACTAAAATAAAACCTCTCAATTAGGATGATAATCAGGTTCCTTTACAATAGGCTCAAGTTATGTTTGCAATAGGTAGAGAGGGAGAGAGAGATACAGATAGAAATAGGAAGAGAAAAAGGGGAGAAGAGAGAGAGAGAGAGAGAGAGAGAGAGAGAGAGAGAGAAGTAAGGAGATATATAGAGAGATAGGAAGATCGAGATGGTGATGGAGATGGAGAGAGAGGGAGAGAGAGGGAGAGAGATATGTAGAGGAGGGAGAGAGAGATGAGGGGGATATAGAGAGATAGAGAGGGATGGGGAGAGAGTTAGAGAGAGAGATATGGATAGAAAAGAGATAGAGAGAAATAGAGAGAGAAGGAGAGATGGAGTGAATGAGGTAGAGATAATGATATATAGATAGGCAAGGGGAGAGATAAGGAGGGAAAGAGAAAAAATAAGGTGATAGAGCCAAGTAATAGAGAAAGGGAGAGAAATATAGGGGAAAGATAGAGATAGAGATAGGGAGGGAGAAACATGGAGTGTGTGGTGTATGAGAACTAGAGCTCGAGATATGGAGAGAGAGAGAGAGGAAGAAGGGGGAGAGATTTATAGAGAGAAGAGAGAAGTAAGGAGATATTGCAGGAGGGAGTGATAGGGAGAGAGGGAAAGATAGGGATAGAAAGAGGAAGATAAGGATAGAAAGGAGAGATAGAGAGATAGATATAACTTGGGAAAGATAGAGCAGATGAGAGAGATAGGAGAGAGGAAGAGGGAGAGGATGAAATAGAAAGAGGGAGATAATGAGAGAGGGGGAGAAGGAGAGATAGAGAGATAAATATATAGGAAGTGATATATAGAGAGGGGTAGAGAGGGATATATAGAGTAGGAGAGATGGAGTGAATAAGAGAGATAGAGATATAATTAGATATAGATAGAGCGAGGCAGGGATAGATGGAAAGATAGAGATAGAGAGGGAAAGGGTGGGAGATAAAGGAGGTGATAGAGAAAAGTAATAGAGAGAGGGAGAGAGATAGAGACACCTAGGGAAGAGGTAGAGAGATAGATAAAGAGATAGGGAGTGTGTGTGTGAGTGAGAGAGAGATATAGAGATATAGTTAGAGATATATATATAGAGAAAGAGCTCAAAGGAAGAGAGAGAGAAGGAATAAGAGAGAAATAAGAGATATAAAGGGAAACATAGATAGAAAAAAGATAGTCTAGTTTTTAACCAAGTGTTTTGTGTCAACAATCCAAAGATGGCATGTATCTATGGGGATATATCTCTCTACCCATCTCTCTTTATGTCACTCTATCTAACTCTCCCTCTTATATAAATGGAAATGTAGATAGACAATTTAAGATATTCTAGTTTTTGACCAAGTGTTTTGTGCCAACAATCCAAAATGACATGTATCTATGGGGATCTATCTCTCTACCCATCTCTCTCTATGTCACTCTATCTAAATCTCCATGTTACCACTCTCTATCTCTTATACTCTATTTTCACTAACTCTCTCTCTCTCTCTCTCTCTCTCTCTCTCTCTCTCTCTCTTTCTATGCCTCTCTCTCTCCCTCACTATTAACTTCTTTACGAACATTTACAAGTACATCTGACATGTCATTTAGTTGTACTAATTGGTAAGTTGGAAATTATAGATAGAGCGCCTTGATGAAGGAAGCCACTTGGAAATTACATAGGACGTCATTTTTCATCAAGCATGTATACTAAGTTACAATTTTTTTGTTTGTTGGACTCTCTCAGGATTGACCTACTATATATTATTTCACTTCTCTTGTTTGCACTTGTTTATCACCTTTGGGAAACATAAATTCCATTGTCAATGTTTCACTTATACCCATACTTACTTTGCTTGAGTTTCATATACAACAAAATGACTTGTGTAGATATTATTTGATTATATGTTATTGAGTTTTGATACATTATGAGGTCAAGTTGTCTTAAGGCCCATACAACCTCACACCCATCTAATGAATTTTTGGTGTTTATAATCACATACTAAAATGAATCAACAATAAATTTGATTTTATATATCTACATTTTTTATAAATTTAATTATTAAATTAAAAAGGACTATTATTTCTATAAATATAAAATAATTTAAAAATATATAATACAAATCTTGTTAAAAAACTTAAGAACATAAATATATAATATTATTAAAAATTATAAAATAACTAAAAATAAATAAAAAAATTCAGAAATTAAGATTAAAGTTTAAAATATAATTTTTCTACTTGTAATAGCTCAAATTTGAATAGAATATAAATAATTATAAATTGAACTACTTCTAGTAGCTTTTATAATTATTTTAATTTGACAAATAGACAAATAATTCTAATAATTCTAAATCTAAATCTAAATTAAAAACTAAAATAGAGCCAAAAAAAATGCAAACTAAAAATATATAAAATCTAATTATTAATAAAAATAATAATTTCAAGATTTAAAATTTAATAATAAAGTAAGCCTATTAAGTTAATAAATAACTAAATAAAAATAATACTAATTATGTTGTTTATTTAATTATATAGACTCACTATCACTATTAATAAATAAAGAAAAGTTCATTAATAAATACTTAATTTTATAAAATTTTAAAATATATTTAATAAGTTAGATTATATAAAATTAAATTAGCATATATAATAATAAATAAATATATTTAATTTAAATAACACATTTAGCTTCAAATTTGTGGTTATTTAATTTAAGGGGTGATGATAGTGGGGTACATATTTTATATTAAGTACATCTATCTTAAAAACGTGGAGAGGTATATTTTTCTCTTTGATCTCTCTTTCTCTCATTCTCTATCTTTTGAGCTTCTCTCTATATATATCCACCTCTCTTTCTATTTAAAATTGTCTTCCCCTTTATCTCTCTTTCTTTTTCTTCCTCTCTCTTGCTTTCTCTAAAACTATCAACTAAACTATTAGATTTTTATATATTAATTTATATAATAATAAATATAATTATACTATTATTTTGAAAATAAATTTACATTATATTAAATATAACATACATATACGTATATTTATCAATTTATATATTCTACAATATAATATATAATATAAATATAAGTATAATAAATAATATATAAATAATGGTTCCAGGAAAATTCACCGAAAATTCACCATGAGAAAATTCACTCCCACGATAAATTCACCTCAAGGAAAATTCACTATCATGAAAAATTCACCACCAGTAATTCACAATAGCGGAAAATTTATCACATTAAAAGTTTGTGAATAATTTCCATGATGGTGAATTTTCCTTGAGGTAAATTTTTCATGGCCGCGAATTTTCCTCCGATGAATTGTTGACCATGAATTACTCGTAGTGAATTCAATTTTGATGGCATAAATAATAGAATATAATATATATTAGTTATTAGTTATATAACATATATTATAAATATAAATATAATTATATTATATTTATAATTTATATAATTTAAATGTGATAAGATTTTATTAATTTACCCTGATTACTTCTTTATATTTATCAAACCAACAGATGCATAACCTGTGGTTAAAAAGGTTGTGTTTGATTAGTTCATTTGCAGTAGATTATTGGTGGAAGCAGGCCATGCTTCAAATCAATTCAAATAGCATTGCAAAATTACTGTGACACATGAGACAAATAAATATAAAATTTATAAAAAGCCACTAAATAATTAAAATCTATGAGCTTTTTTCTAGCATGTATACTTGGGAGACTTTGGTGTTCATATCATGACATTACAAAACAAAATATTTATTATTAATTTTATTTGTAATATTTTATTATTAATTATGGCAGGCTATGATTGAAAATAAGGTCTTGAAAAAGGTTTTAGAGTACGTTTATTAAAATGAAAATTATGGGAAAGATTTTAATAATGAGCACATTTATTTATTTAGTTAGTTATTTTTATTTGTCTGATATTGGTTATTTATTTAGTCATTTAGTTGTGATTTTACACCATGACCAAATTAGTCACTTATAAATGACCAAATTAGTCATTTATTTTCCAAATACTACTAGTGTTAGTCACATGACTAGAAGTTTTAGTCATGTTACTAAAACTTTTAGTCACGTAGTCATTTATTTTCCAAATTCTACTAGTGATCCACCCACTTCCAAAAGCTTTTCTTTTAATTTAATTTTAAATCCTTCTTCAACTTGGGCGCCCAAAGAGGAGGTATTAAAATAAATCTTTTAATATCAACTCAACTTTAGCCTTTTTAAATAAAATTAACTTCTTTTATTATTTAGGCATCCATCCCCTTTTTGCGATATTAAATACTTTAAAATGACTTTAAGTCATTGACTAGGCTCCATGGTACTTTTTATGTCCTCTCAGGACCCTCAATGATTAAATATAAAGTTACTTTATATAAAACCTTTTTTCGAAGCATAAATCAAATATTAAATTGATTTAGCCTTAATAACTTTATATCAACTGAATTTTGTGTTGTAGTGACCCACCTGACTGGGACCCGTTGACCCAAAGTACTAAAAATAGTAAACCGTGCCCTAAAGCTTGAAATGAAGAGAAGCTGAAATGCTCGAAAGGGCTCTCCAAAGACCAAAACACTGTACCAAACCCCCTGCTAAAAATAGCACTTACTAAAAATAGTAAGTATGCTTGAATCATCCCAACTAAAAGAGGACGTCATAAAAATGGGGACATTACACAAGTCCTTGGAGCAATTTCATACACGAATCACTATTAGGCTGAACTGTTGAAATTTCAGATTGATACCAAGATAACATTTGTGGTGAAGGGGTGCTGCATCATTTTCATTGTTGGCTGTGGAAATCTCTATTGTTTTAGGGCTATTTTAGGGTAAAAATTAGCCTGTGATTCTCTGAACGGAGCCACACTAATTTAAGGGAAAATCACTGCTTATTTGTAGGGTTTGAAACTTTGAACTGCCCAATTTGGTTGTTGAGGGTTTGGAGAAGGGTTCCATCATTCTTAAACTCATCTGCTTCATTCCTTCAGAAAATCACAGCAACCTTGCTAAAGTTTGGGCTGTCGTACTTCTGTTAGGAGTAGTTATAGATTTTTCTGATTTTAGTAGTCTTCATTCATCATTTGAGCAGCCAATTACATGTATTAGATTGTTGTTTGTGGTATGCAATACATATATAATTCTGGACTATTATTTCAGATTTGCAAACATACTGTATTTAATTTGGCAATAACTAGTAAGGATTTCATATTAGTAAATACATTATAACCTTCCTATACAAAATCATTAGTTAGGACTTAGGATTTGATATACATATCATTCATATGCCAAGAAAAAATTTAGTGGGGGATATTACACGCTACATATCTTCATGTACTAGCATCCCATTCAAGTATGCATAATTAGTTGCCAAAGTCATAGTTACAAACTCACTGAGAGATTAAATCATAGCTAAGATGCTTGCCCATTTATTCATGAGATAAAATCATAGCTTGAGGAAGATATGGTAGAGTTATGAAATATTTAGTAGAGTTTAGTGAGAGAGGCTCTTCACAAGCATTTTTGGATCTAATATCATTCATTTTAGGTGAAAAACCCTATAAGTGCAAGAGAAGCATTAGGTTCCCAAAAATCTATGTCACAGGGTAGACAAGATGGAAGGCGTAATTTGGAGTACTCTTGAGGGATGAGCAAGTCCTTTGACCCATGTGACATAGTATCAATTCCATTACACATGTACAAATTCCCATGCCCTGTGCACAAAGAACCCATTCCTTTGTACACCTTGGAAGATGTGTAGGATTAAGGGGGTTGACTAGTGGTTGGTTGTGCAAGTGGGATATTAAATAGCTAAGTGGTCTTAGCCAACTTAATGAAAAGTGTAGAAAATAGGTAATCAAATAATTATATTATTTATTTAATTTTTTGGATGAGGGTGAGTAACTTAGATAAGTGAATAATTATATTTGTTTATCTAAGGTGGAATATATAGAGAGATGATTAAATGGTTTAGGTTAGAAATAAGCTTGGAATGAATAATTACTTTATTAATTAAGTAATAAAATAGTATTTAATTAATACAGGGATGAAAATTGGATAATTAATTGAATAATAAGGGTTGTATTTGATCAAATGTAGAAGAAAAAACTAGATAAATAACGATGGCCAATTTTATGTGTCTATAATAGATATTAAAAAAATTATACAAAACTAGACACATTCATCAAATTACAAACATTCAATTTTTATACTTTAAATTCTAGATTTGATGCAAAAATTCCCATAGGATTAAATCAAGAAATCATTAAAAGAGAAAAATATGAATTGTAGAAACTTGATAATGTCTTCATTAATTAAACCTATTGTGCAACATATAGTGAGAGTCGAGCAAATTGGATTTATAAAAGGCAGATTTATTCTTGATAATCTTATGTTGGCATGGGAGACTATAGAATGGGCCCAACAATCATGCCAAAACATACTTGTGGTTAAGCTCAATTTTGATAAATTGTATGATAGAATTCGTTGGTGTTTCATTCTTAAAATGTTGCAGTGGTTGGGTTTTGGTCCAAGGATTCAAAAGCATGTTTCAATGTTATTTAAAGATGCAAATTCTCATCTTGTAATTAATAACTCTATTTCAGCTCCCTTTGAGCTACAACATTCTATAAGATAGGGGTGTCCTCTATCTCATTTAAATTTATATGTGCTCATTGTTGATGCACCGAGATATCTTCTTCAAAAGCCTAATCAAATGAAACTTATTAGAGGTATTTCAATTCCTCAAGGAAAGGTGGTCATTAACTCGCATTTTGCTGATGATAACATGATATTTTTGCAAAATTTTGAAGAGGAACTTAACAATACATTGGAAATCTTGGAATTGTATTGTTTTGTTTCTGGATCTCAACTATCTCATAATAAAACTGAGTTTTTGATGTCACAAAGTGGCTCTATTCCACATTGGATTCACAAAGAATGGAAACCTGTCAATCATGGGGAGATAACAAGATATTTAGGCATTCCCTTTGGTATAGGGTCCTCACTTTCAGATATGTGGAGATGGTTTCTAGGTAGATTAAAAAATAAATTTTTTACTTAGGGTAATAATTTTTTATCCTTGGCAGGTAAGATCCAGGTTGCCAACAATTTTTTAATTGCTACTCATGTTTACGACTCATCTTGTTGGATACCTTCCAAGTAGGGTTATGAAGAATTAAACAAGATGATTCAAAAAAATTTCTGGTCCAAATGGGATGGTAATGTAGGTTTCATTGCCTCTTCTTCGTCCCATTGTATTCAACCAAGAACTAATGGAGGCCTCGGTCTTATAGACCCCAAAAATCAAGGGCTTTGCCTCGCTGCAAAGTGGCTTGTTAGAGCTGCTAATGGTGATGAAGCATGGAAGACTTTAGTACGACATCAAATTATGGAGGTTGTTGTTAAAAGTAAGTGGCAAGCAGTAAAATGGTTAGATAAGATTTTAATGTTTCCCTTTTTAAAAATCAGAGCTTCCTTTCCTCTTTAATCTATTTGGAGAGCTTGGCAACAAGTTTGTCACTTCTTAACTTGGAATAATGCTTCCTTACAACATGGTTTTAGTTTTTCCTCAGCTTCAATTTGGTGGAATAGAGTTATTAATTACCATAATTAGCCATTTTCTATTAGCTTTCCAAGGCATTCTTATTACTTGTTTAAAAAGGGAATTCATAACTTCAAAGATATTTGAGATTTTAATTCCTTTGATTGGGCCTCTTGGCCATATCTCAAGGAACATTATTCTTTGTAATTTGCCTTGATTCAATATATATAAAAAAATAAATTTGTAGAAACTTGATATCATTAATTTAAATTATGTATAACATAAAAAAATATTCCTACATTATTATTCTCAAAATCAATTACCTTATTACTATTGAATCCTAAATTAAACATTTCAGTTTATAAATCAAAACATTGTTTTATTAAAAATAAAAATAATTTAATTTGTACTTGATAGTATGGATTTATTTAATTAGCCTAGAATTATATAAAAATGTATTGTATTCCTTTACAAATCAAAACTTTTCCTTTATGTATTTGAATTAAAAAATACAATTGTTGTTTTTTTAGAATCATAAATACAATGTTTCTTCTTTCTGAAAGCCCCACTTGTTCCTCGATACTTTGTTACCCAACTTTTTAATTTTAAGACATAATTACATCCAGTTCACAATAAATTTTAATTTTATTATCATTCACAACTAACTGAGTTTGAATCTCTTACAATCCTAATCACTAATGTCCAAGAAAAAGAACGAAACGTTGCCAAAAACAAAGTAGTTGTTAATTTTCCTTTTTAAAGTCTATCCTGCCGCCTTGAAATACGTGGAGAGAGACCTGTGATGAATTAAATGGGAAGTTACTTTATAAAATGAATGAAAAGGTTCCCATAAATCATAAAGATATCCCATAAGCAAGCAAAAACTATCGGCAACTTTAAATGAACTCTGATGACCGACAATACTCAAGTTCATTGTATCTCATTAATTGTTTTTTTGGGAACACTATCTCTAAGATCTCACAATTCACACACGCCCTACTATTTATGACTCGAATATGACATTAGTACCACTTTATAGCCCTAAGTGATGTGATTAGTTTGCTAAAAATAAAATGGGAGGTGGTCCAACTCCATGCGTATTGTCTAAGGCCTCTAGAGCTTGTAGACATGTCACAACAAGCACCTCCAAATGGTTACTCTGTCAAACTTGTTTGTCAGAAATTCAGACCTCTCTATGAGGAAGTCCTTCACGTGCCAGAGCAGGAATCCTTCACAGTATACGATCTGTACGCCTCGTCAATACTTCCTTTCTTTTCTTCACTGATCTAATTCTACTTGACTTAACTTCAAGTGCACGTCATTCATTCATTCAGACTTTGCCTGTGTTGTTGTTATACTATGTTTTAGGATTTTAAATGTGCTTTTGAGGCTATCTGTATAAGCTTTGCATCATGAAAGATGAAGAAACTAGGGAGCTTTTCATACCATGCAGGACGTGCACTTTTGAATGTCTTAGAAATCATGGTAAATACCATGACAAAAGAAACACTGGTTTAGTGGTTGATTTGATTTTTGATGAGCAAAACAATGACACATCTGAACTAGCAGCTACCTCTTTTTTTGGTAAGCAAAAGTTTTGTCCAGCTTTATTAAATTTTTAAGCTTCATAATTTATTTGATCTTTCAAAATAGGCATTCAGATCCTATTTTTATCAGGAGAACTGGTATAACAACAAAGTTAATTTTCATTATTCAAAGTTATTTTTGAAATACATTTTGAATTACATAATATTTATTTTAAATGTAAGTCTTTTTCATATTATGTATAGAATGGACGGTTAAATATTGCTGCCCAGCGCAGCTTTTCACTATAAAGTCCCTGGGTACTGTTACATATGTTCCACACATAATTATTTTTTGTTGAATACAGCTTATAAGTTCATGGTATGTTCATTTCAAGGTAGACTTACAGAGTTAACTGAAATGTTAGTTTCCATTTAATGGTTAAGAAATTATGGAATATAAATAAACTACACATGTTGGTAAGATAAATTCTCTGGTTTCCTTCTTTTTCATTATTATTTTTCTGTAAATTAACAAGAGGATCTAAAAGTAGAGGTATAACAAGCTACAATTAATACAAAGGGAGAGGGTCGTAACCCTCACTTTAACTATAAAAGCTAAAATAAAACAAAACACATAGTTAATGAATAAAATCATTTTTAAGTAAATAAAAACAACTTTTCAAATAAAAATAAAGCAAACAATGTAAATGAAATAAATTAATTCTTCGAAATTAAAATTTATGTGTTATATAGTAAAATAGTATATATATCTCAATATATAGTTTATAGGAATAAAATATATAATATATTATTACAGAGAAATAAAATTATAATATACATTTAACTATAGTTTATAGGAATTAAAAATAGAATATTATTATAGAGAAATAAAATACACTTCCTATTTAATTTAATGTCTAATTGAATTTAGGTAATAACTATATTTAGGCAGTTCACCTAAAATATCTTTATCATTATTATTGAACTCAAGTCTTGGAGAAAAGTTATAGCTTGAAAAGAAAGAGTGAAAGAGATAGCTTCAAAATCCTAAGTATTCAGATAATTCTAGTTTAACTGGAAGTTTGGAAGTGGATGTTCTGCACCTTAATTCTGAACAATCCTCCCCAAATGCAATCAAATGATCTCTAAGAATTAATTAGAACACCAAAATCTCAATTGTATTACTAGGAAAAATTAAATTAGAACTTATCACTAGGATTATTCTTCGTGTGAAGATTAACCCAATCTACATGGTTCTTAGGTGGCATTAAATTAGTTTCTTGCAGATGCGAGCAGGAAAAAGAGTGGATTTGCCTCAAATGAACACCAAAATATTTATTTACTTTTTTAGGTCATCAAAATTCACTAGATTCATTTTGGATTCTGCAATACTTGTGAAATATGGTATTGGTTTGCCCAAATCAGCCTGGGTTGAGCTCACAATGATTCTCTTGCCTCCTAAGAGATTCCACAGTTGTGTCTACCCTGATCACAAAACAGGTTTGAATTGGACTAAGACATGGCTACATATCCCACATATCCAGTACATAGCACCAATGTCATCCAACTACAAACAAACTTTAAATTGTTGTACCATAGTGATCCATACTCTAATATTTTCTAGTAGGTTTAGGTTCTACCATTTCTTGTGCTACCTAAGAGTTCTTGATACCATCTATAGTATTTGTGTTAATTTTAAAAGAAACATAGAACAAATCAAGAACTAAAATAATAAAATAAAATAATAAAATCAGAACAACACGTTGTTGATGTGCATTTTGTGACACACAAAACACTCTAGAATAAAGAGTCCAAAGACGCTCTATCCTCTCTTGAAAAACTATCGCGTATGCTAAGATTGCAACAAAGATAGTATGGTAATTGCAATGTTTCTGAAGTCAGGTCTTGACATGTGGATAAGCTCAATGGGCATTGTGATATGTTGGTAACACAAAGGGACCTATGTTTGAAAAATTACTCAAAAATAAGGACTTAGGTATATTTGACATTGAATGCTCTATTATTTTTTTGGGATTTCTGATTTTGAGATTCTAAAAAAAAGGGAAAAAAGATAAGGGGCTTTAGAAGTCCTATACTAGGGTAAGTGCACAAAGTTCAGTCCACGAAACGTGGAATTTTTTTCCTCAGCCAAATTAATGAAATCGACATTACAAAAACGGGATCCCGATTTTTATAAACAGGATCTCAATTTTTAAAAATTGGGATCCCGTTTAGCTTCGGGATCTTGAGCCTAAATGTAAAATAGGATCCCACTTTTTAAAAATCGGGATCCCATTTGTTAAAGGGTCCTAAACCGACGGATAGGGAACTGGATCCCGATTAGTACGAAATGAGTTCCCAATTTATAAAAATTGGGATCCCATTTTCTAATGGTATTTATTTTAATACCAGCTTGAGGAAGATATGGTAGATAAAATCATAGATAAGAGATATTCCCTGCCATATCTTATGAAGAGCCTCTCTCACTAAACTCTACTATTCATAGTACATAATGTTTTTGAGGCACATGGAGATTGATAGGGTTATGATATTATGTTGTGTACCAACCCAAGGAGATAACATCCATGCAAATTATCGCATGTTGAGTGCACATTTAAACGTGAGATTAAAATTACATAAGATTGTGTTAAGCCAAACTCATACGAAGCAGACTTTGAGAAAGTGATTGTTAACAAAATAGAATAGTTTTTTAAATATTTGATGCTCATATATAATATGTGGGGTGTATCTATAGGTACACAATGTTACAAACTTAAGAACTATTGACTGACTTTGGAGAGTCTTATGGTAAAATCTCTCGTCTAAATTAGGCCCAGATGTACCTACAAGATATACCTTAAGGATTTGGTTATCTCTAACAGTAAAGTGACTACTTTTTAGTCTAAAAATTCCTATTTTGAGTACTAAAACTTGAGAATCATTAAAGACATTAAAAATTGCATAAAAAATTGTCTTGCTAGATCAAGATTTGATTTCTATATGCATATCATCTTTTTGGGAGCTAAGTGACAGTAATAGCTACTGGGTACGGACTTTGGTTCTTCTGCATAAGGGCCCACTAAGCCTCAATAAACCACTAATTCCATACAATAGATCAATTCATCTTGATAATAAAGTGAATGTATCCTCTATTTACAATAGACTAGTATGCACCATAATTCATAATCCAACATTTTACGTAATTTTTCCACTCGGTAAGGGCCAAATACTGTCTAGTTAGGCCAATTATTGCTTTCCATATTTATTTTTTTCCTTCACTATTTTATTTCCTTTATAATGCAAATTTGAAAATAAATTGGTTCCTTTCTTTAGTGTGTTTATCGCTTAGAGTAAATATACTAAAATGCTTTTCTATTGTGTAGGTCTTCAAAGTTATGTCCATGCGCTATGCATTGTTAAAGGCACAACACTTCTTGAAGATGCTCATAGTAAGCCCATGATTTAACACAACAAATAATTAATCACGTTGAAGAAAAGTTGACATGTTGAGTCTTCTTGCAATGATTTATCTTGAAGGATGCTTGGAGTAATTTCTCAATATAAAGACATGTATTTCTTGAGCCTTTGATTGTTTGATGAGTTGTATAACAAGAAATTCAAGATGCATATGACAAAGTTGTGTTTCAAGGGTGTTGGCTTTGTATCTCATGTTGGAAGAAAGAACATTCATGGAAATTCCAAAAAACTTTTATTTTTTTACAATTTATCTACATTGGATACCCCTATTGCACACATTGGACCTCCAAGATGTTTGTATTAACTCAATAGCTTGGGAAACTAGGGAACATATCAAGTTGAGGCATGTTTTAACCATTTCCTTTGGAGCCCTGGCCCCTAACCATTTGTACCCCCTGCTCCCCCAAAATAAACATACTTGTATATTCTTTGTTTAACTTTATTAGGTTGTTTGATGGATTATGTAGCAAGAATTTCACTGTCTTACATGATCAAGTCTGTTTTGTAGTTTTTGGAAATTTCATTGCATAGTGGAAGAAAGCATTTATGAAACTTCAAGATGTGTCCTTTTGTACTTATGTTTTTTTAAATGGAGGATGGTGGCTTTGGTACCAATTCATTTGTCTTTTATCGCTTCTACTGATGCAGTTTTGTGTACCATGAGATTTACAGGATTATAATGTTGAGACCTCAAAGTTGAGTAAATGTTGATTTATCCAGTGTCTTGATTATCATATTATTAGAAGTTTTAAGATCTGGAGAGAATTTTCTCTAGGCACGTTGTTCTCGCTTTTTTTTCTATTTTCTTGAAAGAAAATTTGAATTTATGTTTCAAAATACACATGATAGGAATACCATGCCTGCTAGCAGTAGGAACAAAGTCACAAACATGTTTTATTATGTGGTTGGTCAAAGATTGCAGGGTAACACAATAAAATGATGATGTTGTTTTTTAACTTTCTCTGATTGGAAGTTGTTCCATTGACTCCAAAATTTAATTTTGTTCTCCTTAGAGGACAGACAACATTCTTTTCCAATGTCCAAATGTTGTACCCCTTTTATGGATGGGAACAACCTAAACCTAATTTGACTTTTTTAGCCTTGTTAATCATCTGCCCTGGCTGTATCTCATCAACATTTGAGATTGAGTTTGACCTATATAATATTTATAGGAACTTTCGTCTAACACCATCACAAACTATTTGAGCTTGCTACATAAGAGGCTGCTTTTTCCTAGTTCAACTTGATTAGAAACCATGTGTAATGTGATCTTTGCAAGTGATAGCCAAGCAGGACAATAGAAGAATGGCTCAAGTTAGGCATTTGATTTGTTAGGTGCATGGCCTCCTTGTTGTATTTTCATGATTAGATCACATGACAAAGCCTCATTAAATTGAAGCATGCATTTTTAAAAAAGCACTTTCAGATACTGCTTTCCATTCTTGATAATTACTAGGTTTTTCCAGAAATGTACTCTTTAATGAAAATCCTTTATGCAGTTATGAGGCATATTTATGGTGATTAATCTTGAGGCATCAATAAGAGAAGTTGAGGGAGATCCAAATTGACCTAAATGAGGCCTATATCCAAGTTCTTTAATAAAGGAGCTAACGTAAAGTGCTAGCAATGAATGAGTGACTACTGATTATATTTAAGTAAGCCCAGTTATGTCTGGTATTTCTCTAGACCACAACAGAGAAGATGTGTGGTGTATAACTATTACATGATAACAAATGAAATAATGCTTATTCAAAGGAATTTAAGTCAAGTCCCTTTTCTTTAGATCTAATGGTTCCTATGGATGTCTAATTCACCCCTAATAATTGAAGGAGTCTGTAATAGAGCTACTAACAGAGCGTGCCTTCTAGACCTTGCGATGGCAAAGAAAGCAGTATAATGTTTCTTCACCTATAATTTTTATATAATATATACGTGCATTGATAATGAAAGAAAAGTAATTTTGTTAATTTGTATGTTCACTCATAGGTAAATTCTTAATTCAACTCCAATGTTATGATATATGGTTCTAATGTATATGATGAATGCTTTACATATGAATGATTGAAATTTTCTACAAAAAAAAAATCCTTTTTTTTTAAATTTCCATCCCTTGTCCCCTAGAAAAGGGCCTCTTGTCCTTACTGTCCCTGACTTGTAAACTCCATGGAACATAGATAAGTATAGAAATATGTCTCTAGTGGCTATGCAACATTTTCTAGTTGTTGCTTAAGGGCTTCTCGTAGTTGTGTATTGATTTCTAATAGTGGAACAACAACTCTTAGTTGCTACATAAGGTTTTTCATTGTTCAAGAACTAGTTGAGTGGTGCAAGATCTTTTTGTTGCAATGTAACAATTTTTAAATAGTTGCACATGAGGTTTTCATGAGGACATTTTGTCAAAAACTTAGCACATGCATGATGATGGTTGGAAGTCCTCGTGCTACTTCATTCAAAACATCAGATGGATTTTAAAGGTTTTATCTAGAATGATGTGACAAAGAGTTATCTAGAATCAAATAAAATGGGAGTTTCAAAACGGGCAATCTTGTTTAAATGCTCTAGGAAAGAAGCCAAATTTGTTTGGAAGGTGAATGGTTAGAGTTCAATGATTGGGGATCATCACCCAACTATTCATGATTGCATTTAGGGAAAAAAATATAAAGAAAAAACTTTGCGAGAACAAAAAGGGACAAGTGCAACAACACAATAGGCCATTTTGGGTGAAAATTTGAGATTTGGCAAAGAAAGAGAATAAATGGTAAGAGTAGGTGTATGAATATTAAAGATAGGTAGTTTGAACTAGGGAGGACAAGGGGAAAAATAAGAGAGAATGGGAAGAACATAGCTCCAATTGAAGAGGAGGAAAATGATGTTGTTTTATGCAAGAAGAGTATACCTAAGCATGCAACCTAAGAATCAGAGATATATCCCATTTATTACTTGTTTTAGCATTTTTATAAGCCTTTGAATGCAGATCTTAATAATTTAAATTCTATAGAAATTGTCTTTATTTTCATTGACAAGAAAATTTTGTTTAATGAATTTGTAGGTTGCTAATTCAATGCGGTTGTTTTATTGGGCCCCACCTAGATTCCATTGGTGGAAAATTTACAAGGTGAGTAAGCCATAAACATGCTCAAGAGTTTGATTGCCTCAGGTGATGTCTAGCCTTGTCTAGACCATATCATACATGAGGCTCCCAACCACACTAGCATAAGGTACATGACTCATGTTCTCCATTTGACTAGGCGTGGAAGGGAAAACCTCAACTAAAAGCTTTGCTCCAATAGGATTATGAACACTCATTGGTTTCCACTCCTCTATGCTGAAATGTTGCAAAAAGAGTGTCAACATATTTGTTTTGACTTAACCAAATTTTTGGGTTAGTTCAGTCTCTTCTAATTTTCATTTGTAAGATAAACTTAGGGGTCCTCAATTCTTTTATGTCAAAAAGCAATGGAATTTAAGATTTCAAATCTCTAATCATATCCTTATTTTTACCAATCAACATGTCATCCATATTCAAAGTGATAACAATTAATTGATCAACATCTTACAGTAAACATAGTAATCTAATTTGGATCTCACAAACCCCAACCTCAACATATAAATAAAAATTATGGTACTATATTCTAGGTGATTATTTGAGACTAGGCAAATGTTGCTTTAACTTGCAAACCAATTTCTCCTTACTCTTTATTGCGTATTTCTCTAGTTGTCATATAGATTTATTTATCTAGGACTTAATGCAAGAAAGTTGTATTGATGTCTATTTGCTCAACCTCAAAGTCAAATCCACTAACGATAGAAAAAAGATATATAATGGATGTAAACTTACCCAAAATCTCACCAAATCCTATTCTCTCAATTTAGGATTTTCCCTTAGCAACCAAACTTTGTACTTCTCTATCTTGCCTTCAAAATTGAACTTTTTCTTGGGAACCCATTTGCAATTAACGGGTTTCCTCCTCTTAGGAAAGTAAAGAAAGTCCTATGTGTTCTTCAACATTACCATTTGATCCATGGCCAACCTCTAGGGCTCATTGTCATTCATTTCAATTTCCTCCTTTGTAGTTCTAGGCTTGTTAAATTCAGCAAAAAAAAAACCAAAATACATTTAAAATTAGGCGTGTTATATCTCTTTGGTTACTTGCTTTATTGAGTGGACCTCCTCAAAAGATGAAGATGGAGGTTGTATCATCTAAGCTTTCAAATCTCTTTGTATCATTCTCTTTATTTGGTCCAACTTGAACCTCTAGTTCACCCACTAAACCTTCTCAACCTTTGGTTGTAGTTGTACAACTAATTTTGCATTCTCCTTTGGTTGTTCAATGGTATGAAAATAACACAATCTTTGTAAAGATCACTTAGTGATTATATACTGTTGACGCCAAAAATTGATGAGGTAACAGTGTCTTATGGGAAACTTAGTTTAAGGGGGACCTTTTGCGCTAAACTAAGTGACCTCCGGATTTTTAAAGAAGCCGGCTTCTTCTATTATGGGTTTTTGGAAAGGGAAAAGGAAACGGATATAATGAAGCAAAGACTAATCTAAGGCGATGCGCCAAAATACTGATGGGCATGATAAATCATAGATTCAGGGGCCTAAATGGTGTTGTTGCATTCTAAAACGTCAGAGACTTAAAACTATAGCATAGACAATTCATTTATTGACATAAAATAATATTGCATACATCCTCACTACTAAGAAGAGTCATTAGACATGATTTAGGTAAGCAAGCTTGTATCCAACATATCTAGAAGTTCTTCAAATGAAAAGTTTAAGACAGTAAAAAGCATAGTTTACGGTTTAATCAAAGCATGAAAAATAGAAAGGCCGAACAATTGGCACAGTCTGAAAGTTTATTGCAAATAAAATAGTAAAAGAGGCTTGGTGTCTTCTGCTAAAACCAGCGTGTTCTCTCAAATTTCAGACCATTTCTCATTGACAGAGAGAGTATATATAGCAAGAAAAGAAACCTCCCACCGCTTTAGAGAACTGCAATAGAAAAAATCTCACAATCTCTTGCAATGATGTCTGAATTAGAAGATTCCCAAGGCTGTTACAATGACATTGAGTCAGAACACAGCATCCAGCCGCCCTGGGTATAGGTGCATCCTCCACAATGATGGTGGTGGTCCCAACAAGGCTTGAGCAGACAAATGTCATCCCTCACTGCGAATGATCATGACCAACAGCAACCAATAGTGTTGCTTAGTTCATCTGGCCCATCGCTTGCATAACAGATCAATATTTAGGCACATGGCAGCCTCCCGCTGCCCGTATGAAAACCTTTCCCATCGCTTTCGAGGATTTGCGAAAATGTAACACGCGTTAAATAGGCCGAGATCCTTATTGCAGTGGAGAGAAAGCTGCATCAATTGGGTGTGAAAGATGCATGGCAGTGTTTTGCTGCCCACAGCTATTTATTTCCTTATTGTGTTGAAAGATCTGCGTATAGTTGCCACCTAGCAGAAAGTGGGACCCGCCAACACCTTTAGAAATAAAAAAGAAACCCTACGGAAACATTTCGCAGCCCGAATAGACTTTAATGAACTAAGAAATAAAAACTCCTGCTAGTGCGAAACGTGGACGCCTAGCGCAGCTCCTCAAGACCCAGAAGGGAAACCGCTGCCTAAAGTCGCAAAGAGTAGGTACGCAAAGTGGCAGATCAAAAACTTGATGGAAAGCTGAATAAACTCGGCAATGCACAGGCCGACGCACACACAATACAAAAGGAAACCTGAAGGGAGCTGCTGAAATGTTTATTTTAACATATTTTAGCGACTATCAGGGGCGTTTCAAATAAGGAATAGAGAACCCAAAAAATATCTCTGGTGCTGCAGACCAGAGCTTTATCCATAGGGCTAATAGAGTCAAAGTTTGGAAAGAGCCGCTTGCAAGGGCGACCATTCATTTTTGGACGACTTTGCGATGCTGCGCAAATTTTCCTGTGCTCCGTATAGATCAATAGCTTCCTTTTGAGGCAGCACATCGGGTAGACCGGTGCCTGCTTGTATATGGAAAAGCAGCTGCAACAGCGAATGAATGACTGCCTCAATGTTGGCTGCCGTTGGAGAGCTGCTGAACTCCCTGAAAGCCTTCGGGTCGTTTTCCTTCTGCTCAATCACTTCAGCAATCTGTGTAGTTGTGGCAATAGAGCCATCATCGAGAAACATGGACGGTAGCCCCATCTTGCCTAAATCAGAGAAAATTCTCTATATGCCATCTAGTGCCTTGCTTAAAAAAGTCGCAGATGCCTTAGTATGCTAGAAAGTGGAGTGACAATGAATGAATTTATTTGTCATTTGGGCAGCAGCATCCTGATCTTCAATACCCGCTCCGGAAAGGATTTCATCAGAGACAAAGTATAGCTTGTTGAGAAAGTCCCTCATATTGGGAACCTTCTCCAGGATGAAATGCGAGAACTGCTCAATTATATCATGGGCCTCTTGATTGAGCCTTGATGCCTTATCGATAAATCAGAGGGTAGGCTGCAGTGTTAGGCAAAAGGTCTTGATTTTCTCCCAGTGAGAAATGTATAATTTCCTAACCAGTGGAATGACATCAGGTTGGGTAGGGGAAGGCAACAGAGAGGCTTTAAGTGAAGTAATCTCCGCGTCTCTTGAAATAAGGGCCTCAGCTAATTCTGCTTTTTTCCTTTTCTCAGACGCCAGCTGCTCCGCATAGTTGCTCATTTCTTTATTCCAATTCTGCTTAGCTTGGGAGTGATTTGCTGATTGCTCCTCTAGAGAAACCTTTGTCTCTTAGAGCTCTTCATCTAGTTGGGCCTTTAGGCCTTTAAATTCAGCCTCTTTCTCTTGTATTCCTTACTCGTATTGAGCCCGTTGGTGTTCCAACTCTTCACCCTTTTGTGTCATCACCTGACTATGCTCAAGTCAGAGGTGCTCAAGCTTTTCATTCTTTAGCTGTAGGTTTTTCTGTGCTTCCTCGTTCTTACTTTGCAACTCCTTTATTATGTTTGGGTCAGCAACCTGGGTCTTCGCAATTTTTCCCTGAAGCCTGTTCCTTTCATCTTCTGCTGCCAGTGCCCTTTCATTCATGCGGGCGATATCTGCTTTTAAGGACTTCTCCTTTCTTTCCAGAAAACTTACCCTTTTCTTGGCTACCCTGAGCTGTTCATCCTTTTTCTTTAACTGGCGGCCAGTTTTGAGGAAGTCGGAAGTGACTACCCATTGCGTTTCCTCCATGATTTCGACCTACCACCTTCATGTTGAGTTCGACTGCATGTATCTCATAGTCTTCAGGTTGCATTTCTCCCTAAGGTTTGCTTACCCTTGGATACATGGTTGCGAACTTCAATTCTTGTCGGGCCTCATCATACAGAGCTTGCACTCTTGGCTCGGCGGGACCACTGTCATCCTTTGCTTTGCGTTTCTTTAATTCTATTCGCGCGTGCCTTCTTTCCGCAATCTATCTGTGCTATGAATTCGGCTGGCGATGAAATCAGTCCACCTAATAAAGGAGCACCAGAATGCAAGGCATAGGGGTAGGTAACCTTCATAGGTGTAGGCATCTACTTCTTCTAGAGAGTGACTATTTGCAGAGAGAAGTGCGGCACGTTCCATAGTTTAGTTTGGGAACTAACAGCTGGGCTAGGCATTTGTAGTGACTGCATCGGGGAATCAGCCGTAAGGCTCATTGGTCAGAAAAGGGGAGTCGCTAACGGGGTGTCAGCTTGTTGCAATGGAAGAGGATTTGTGATCAAATCAGAGAAAGAATGGGCACCGATAGGGGGAACACCTTCCGATAATAATGTGAGGGAGGTCTGAGCGGCGGCGGCAGGCGTGAGCATATTTGCAGGAGTAATTATAAGTGGGTGGGCCTGCGAAAACTAAGCTAATCCAACCGAATAAGTCAGACCAAAAGTAGAAGGTAGAGGGCCAGGACTTATGGCAGGAGTCGCCAGTGAGGCAGGGGTAGATACAAAAGAATGAGATGCAAGAGAAGAGGGAGCGAATTGTACCTACTAGCTAGTTGTTGGCATTTCCAGAAACATTAGAGGCTCCATGATTTCAACCTCCAGTTCCTGAGTAGCAGCGAGTACTCTTGCTCCGGCGGGTTCTTGCGAACCCTCTCTGATAACATGTTGCCGCTTCGTAGGAGGGACATCCCTAGCTTCAGCAGTCATCTCTTTCTGCTGAAGTGATAGCCTCACTAGTTTAGAAGCCCAAGTGAGTGTATGTGAGCCTCTTGATATATTGAAACCTACATTCATGGCCACCTATATTGAAAGATCCTGTTAATACTAGAACTCGGGCTAGGATGGCCTTCATTCCACCACCTTTCAAATTTCTGGTCATCTCCTAGTTGATTGTAAGGAGCATCTAATTGTGCAATCTCTTGGCGATATTTTCAGAAAGCCTTTATTTTCTCCTCACTCCATTCTTCCTCCCTCTTTAACTTGTTGTACATGTCGCGCTCCATAGGGACATTATCCTGTGCCATAGCCACAGGAAAATAGAATTTGTGCCATGGTCCTCTAGTGTCCGGCATAGGGATTTGTGCCAATTCAACAAAATCTTCATCTTTGTTTGTGTAGGGGTTACGTCGCTTTTCCCAGTATGGTCGAGAAACATGGGTAACTCTCATATGTGGCTCCGGCAAGTCGTCAAAAGGGTTGTATTCCCACTTATCATTTACCAGTACCAACCCTAGATGTGCTAGCTTATCTTCTAGCAACTAGTGTGATTGTTTTTTCAGAAGAGTTACTGACTTGAAATTCTTTGGACAAGTGAAGAATCCCTTCCTCTTGACCCTTTCTCTATTCAAAAAAGTAAAATCAATGACACAAACCTGTCGAAACATTTCTAGCGTGAGCACTCTATCCATGACACAGGCTAGGAGCAAGAAAGGTTTGTCAGTAAAACCCCGCATTTGAAAGATTGTAAAATCCTTGCCCAAGAACCAGTTACAAGCAAGGGTGAAACTCTGTATGAATCCAACCTACTCCCTATCGAGCAGGATAATATCACCCTCCTTGATCAAATCATTCAAGACCAGGGCTATAAAATAGTCTGCAAATGCATAATAGTCGTATGATGCGGAAAGGAATGGCGTCCATATGGACACCGGCTTCCTTTTATTTTGCTAATCAAAAATTCATAGCAAAAAAAATTGGGCAAAGAAATCCGGGTTCTGATGCAGAAACATGTGCACCAAGAAAGAGAAAAACCTAAATTTTTTCTCTGTCTAATAATTCTCAATTTGCTGTGTCATTTCTTCAATCATAAATTCAGCAAAATCATACTAGAAGAGTTCGTGCTGCTTGCAAAATTGCATCACCGGTCCCAGTTGAAAAGCCTCTATCTTCTCATCAGAATCTCGGCCACATACAAAGGCCAGCATGGACATGGCGTCCTGGAGGTCGTCGCAAAATGCACCATGAGACAATGGAATACTTGGTGCTTTAATGGTTGAGATGCCTTTCTTACCAGTCTTCTCTAACAAGAACTTCGAGCTAGTTTTCATCTTCCTCCATATTTTCTCTCCCTTGCTCGGGCGAAAAGGCTAAATAGTCTCCTTCCTTTTACTTGGATCCGGGATACATAATATGTGCCAGATGGCCTCTGGAGTGATATGCACCCTTAAGTTACAGCCTTCAATGTAGTGGGTATCTAGATTATAGCGTTGAATAGCAGCATCAATGACTTCTGGGCAATAGTGCACCAGTTGGATCATGTATTGAGGAAGACCACTATACTAAACTCTACTCGCCGTAGATTGGTCTGTCTTTGTTGCCGATAACCTTGCACAAGCTGCCTCTCTGAGTGACTTAGGGTTCTTCGCTAGCATTGGGTTATAGATATTGTCCCAGCTTTCCTCAACTTTTTTCTAGTTTCTCCATTTCTTGGGTCTATTCAGCTCCTTTGTGTGAGCTCTCCTTGTCCTTCGAGGTATACCAGGCGTAGCGTACGCCACATCCTCATAGACATATACCTCAACTAAAGAACAAATAGTTGTGAATAGCTCCTGGCTAATTTCTTCATATATTGGTTGAGCTGAAGATTTCAACATTTTCCATCTTTGAAGATTTTTGTAAGCTCTTGGTCTGCAACTATGCTTGGTTCTAGATAGACAAACAGAAAACAACTTTGGACGTCTCCTTGCATTTGTAAAAAGAATTTGAAATATTTAAGCCTTTTCATGCCATAATAACAGCCTTTTCCAAGGCAGTAGGCGAAAGAAAACCTTTTGCATTTAATTCGACATGTACCGGTAACCCTGCAAATTGTACAAAATGAACTTATTACTATTTTCAGGCGGCTGGAGTTCATTATTGTATTTGGGTGATCATGTAATATGCCCTAATCTCCTTCGAACTTGAGCCAACAATTGGCTTGCTAACCCTACGTTAGCATGCGCTGGCAATTAATATCCCGGCCGAAATGATTACGCCAAGCAAACGATCATGGCCTGAAAAGATATGAATATTGCCTTGGGTTCTGGGATGCGTTTGAGAGATGATACAATAGCCTACGGCCACACGTCTTGCTGCCAACAAGCGCCATCTTTTTAAAGCTAATTTAATCAGCTTCATTTATTTAAGCACGCTTTGATTCGTGCTATCACGGATGTAACCGACCCAAAAATGTAAACAAACGCAGGCCCGTCTTTCAAGAAAGAAAATACCATAATCACATTTTTTTGAGGCGGATTGGCAAGCGTCTTGTCAATTTTTCTATAAATAGGCCAGTAGATAGTGAGCAAAACATACTTAGCATTTAAGAAGTGATAGGTTAGTAGCAGAGCGTTAAGCAAGTCTTTTCATAGGTTAGGTGGTAAACAAATTCAGCATTATTTCAGAAGCCTAGGGACAGTGTCAGGGCAATGGATACCCCAATTCGTCTAACCTCGTATAAGTCACAGACGGCGTTCCTAGGGGAGATTTCAACTAGGAGACTGAAAAGGATGACAAAGAACAAGCATTCTCTGGTTTTGGTAGTTATTAAGTGGGTCTTAGGCAAAGATTGCATAGAATATGAGGATAAGTATTTGGTGAATACCGACGTATGCTCCCACTTTGTAGTGTCCATGCTGGACATTTGCATTCCCCAGTCACTGATCCTGAAGTTGGTGAAAGAAATCTTCCCAAATAAATACCTGAATGGTCTTGGTGAGGTCGTTGCACATGCTGCCTATGGGATAGGTCTGCGAACAGCTAGCGACCTGCGTTGCTTTATTGAAGAAGTTGTCATCATTTGGCTGCCATTCCTCAGCGGATTCCACCTGCAGACCCGTGACCAGTGTAGACACCTAAAAATGGTCTGGAGAATCTAATTAATTAAATATGACTTATTTGATTAATTAATCTTAAATTCATCTACTTAGTAAATAAATAGAAATATTTATTTATATTAAGTTCATTATTAATTCTTCTATTTTATCATATTATTTCTCTCTTAATTAAATAAATAATTAAAAACTTTGTTTTATTTAATTATTATCATTATTATTTCTTCTATACTTTATCCATTAATTCTATCTTAAATTAAATACACAACTTAAATAATTTGTGTTATTTAATTACCTCATCACATTTCTTCTTAATTAAATAAAGATATCTAAAATCTTTTATTTAATTATCATTTTCCTTTTGTTTTAATTTAATAAACAAACCCTATAGTTTGATTTATTAAATTATTCAATCCTCTTTTGCTAAATTTAAATGAATTAAAATTTAAATTTGCATAAATCATTTACCACTATTCACTCACCAATAAAATTAAATTTTCAAAATTTAATTAATTCCACTATCATTCACGGGAAGAGCTTCGGGGACAAACCTGCAGGAAGTCCTCTCAATCTTCTTCCTCCAATCTTCCCTCTCATCTTGCCTGGTGTTTTCATGGGGAGAAACAATCCTCCATGATCAGCTCTATCTTCTCATCCCATGCCCTTCAATTCTCCAGATTGAATCTCAGCCTCTTGTCACGTATCCTTGTGCAAATGTGCTGCCGTGAAAGCTATAAATACAGCTCTCTGGCTACAAGAAATGGATCCCAACTTATGCAATCTTACTCTATATATTTTTCAAGCATCCAACATTCATCCAGCATTCAAGCATTTGCAGTCATGGCTGCCATTATAGTAGTTTTTATCATTTAATCATATAGGAATAGAATAGTTTAATTCTCATTCTCTAAGTGTCATTTCAATGGTCTAATTAGCTTCAAAATCTGAGAGCAAAGTAGATTAGAGAGATCTTTAGAGTTAGAGAGTAATAGGATAAATTTTTGAACATTTCTAGTTTAAATTAGCTTAATTTTCTTGAATTTTAGATGCAATGTCTTATTTAGAGGTGTAGAAGCATGTTCAAATTGTTTTCCCCATTCTACCACTTACAATTTGGCGCCCACCGTGGGGCCTAACCCCATATTCTACATAATTTTTGTGAAAAGTGTCTTACAGGTATCGGCGTGATAGTTTTCGCGGAACCGTGGTTTTTTACAGCGTGTCGGAGATATTTTGTAGCGCATCAGAGAAAAACTATAGCACGTCGGTCGTCTGTTTTAGCCTGCCACTCAAATGTTTTAGCGCGCCCCACAACTATTTTAGCACTTCAATCGACTGTTTTAGCGCTTCAGGACAATTCTGTAGTGCTTCAGGGCTCTGTTTTAGCACTTCAGAGCTCTGTTTTAGTGCTTCAGGGCTCTGTTTTAGCGCATCAGATTTAGTGTTTTGATAGTCAATCTTAAAATGGCCATATCTTGGTCATACAGATGTCTTTTTCGATGATTTTTTTTTTGAAATGGGGTAGAATTTCATAAGCTATGCAATGGTGTAGGTGTTTATCACTTTTTGTAGAGTTAAAATTTTCAATTTTACATTTAAAGTCAAATCACATTATAACTTGGTCTAAGGTTTAGGGTTTTCTTGCTTAATCATTCATCTAACCCTTATATCTTCTTATTTCTTGATTTTATCTAACATTTGGAATATTTACATAGGTTTTAAGAAGAAAATGGAGCATTGAAGTGAAAGAAAGAGCATTTGATATTCATTGTAATAGTGTTTTCGAACACTCATGGGAAAATAACCCATCATCTATTTTGTTTCATTCCTACTTTAGGACCAAATAGCATCGATAAAAATGTATCTTTTTATCTGGATCCGACACATCCGCGGCCAGATTGTGTTCTTTAATCTCTTTTTGGTTAAAATTTATCAATCCTAGGATAGAAAACAGGTTAAAATTTATCAATCCTAGGACAGAAAATGGATAAAAATTGATCAATCCTAGGATAGAAACTTCATTATTTCTTGTGGGATTAAAATTGGACATCATGCTTTTTATGGAGCAATATCTCCATATAGATCAGATAATTTGTCTTTTGGGTTTTAAAAAGTGAACAACTTCTTTGTTGTGATTGGGTGATAGGTTTATGCTCTCCCCTTGACTGGGTGCATCAAAATACCAAACTCACTTTTACTTTGCACATTTTCAAGCTTTCATTAAAACCTTTAGACAGGCCTACCATAGTGGGAAAAAGTACTCACCCTACGGGAACGACCTGAGTGGGGATAGCCAAAAGCCATGGCATTCCAACCCACTTTAAAATTTATGTGAATTTGGGGAAACCCCACTTTCAACAGAAGTGTGTAGGATAACCATCTCCAAAATCTTTGTTCTAAAGATTGGGAGGTCTTTCGAGGGAGTTTATCCATTTTTCGCTCTGAACGAAAACCCTACCTAAGAACCTAGAAATAGAAGCATGCTTGTCAGTTTCTAAACATTGTAATACTCGGCGGTGCAGGGGTGGGGAAGAATCTACCCTCAAGCACTCACCATATAATTTCCAAGGACTGTTTGCTCAAAGGATCCAGTATCCACTTCCGTCACTCTAAGTACACACCTAGAAAAGACAAAAACGCGGGCGCCCTCTAGGGGTAACATGGTTGTGTGAGTCAACGCAATTCCAAGTTGTGGGCCGTTCGAGTATATAACGATGACCTTTTGTCTCTAGGAGTGAGTCTATCTAAATTGTCTTATCTGTTATAAACCAATGAAAATCAAGAAGAACCATGTTTGGTTCTTAGAACATACACTATCTGTTTAGATTCTAGGATTTTGAATCAACTATTCTATTCTTGCTTGCTGTGTTTTCCTTCATTAAATTCAGATAAGATCATCCCAAAAAGAACACAAACCACCATGGCTGAAATAGATGAGGATAAATTAAATTCTTTAGCTTATCAATTAGAAAACCTTCAACAACAAATTTGGGAAACAACCACAGAGAGATATTTGTTGCCAAACATTTGTTCTTATCCTCTTGACCAAACAATGAACATGAGACCTTCTTCACCAACAACTCCATCATCCAAGTTCAATATCTTTGAATTTTTCCAAAATTTCAATAAGCCCAAATCTCAGTCCTCAAATACAAATGATATTGAACAATCTTATCATGTCATGCATTTGTCTCCATCCACCATAAGCCAAAATGAACCTCAAGATTCTTTCACCCAAGTTAACAATTCCATCCAATCATCCTCTTCTATCATATCTTCTACATCCAATGATTCATGTCAAAACTCTCACTCCAAAGCATGCTAGCATAGACTCCCCTACACATCAAGATCAAAATATTCTTTCCACTCCATCCAATGATTCCACAATCTCACAAATTCTTCCCATCTTTGATCAAGATCCCATTTCTCAAGAATCTTATGATGATCCCCTCCTTTCGCTTTTCATCCAAAATAATTCACATCCATCTCAAGAGACAAGTATCCTTCCAAGTTCTTTTTCCACATCATCTAATCAATCCATACCATATCATGATTCTATTGCATCACAAGATCATGATAGTTCTTCCATCTTATCTAATGATTTCTTACCAATTGACGATCAAGACACGCTTTCTACGAAATCTAATTATTCCTTTCCTCATCAAGATCAAGATGTACTTCAATTCAAGGATACCCTTTCATCCCATGAAGATGTTTATCCTTCTTATGATCAATATATTCCTTTCATACCACTTCATGATCCTTTTCCAAATCAAGATAGAAACACCTCATCATCCCCATGTCAAGATTCTATCGCACCTATTCAAGCTAACCATGAACCCCACACCTATAAATTAGGATCCTCCACCTTTATCCGTTCTGGTTTGCTTCCAACACCTATCCTTTCATCCATATCATATCCTCCCCAAAATGAACTTGCATCTTGTTTCACAAACAATACATATCCCATTGGTAAACAAATGTGTCAAAGTATGAACTACAAAGGCAAAGGATTAGGCATTCATGAACAAGGTATCCTAGAACCCCTTTTTATTCAAAAACACCCATATCACCATGGCCTTGGTTATATACCTAAGTGTTCTAGTCCATCAAAATTTCCATCTATCCTAGGTCCTCATCCTAGTCCATCAAACTTTCGATCTATCCTAGGTCCTCATCCTAGTCCATCAAAATCTCCATCTATCCTAGGTCCATATCCTATTCCTCAAGAACAACAAAGGCACACATCCTTGATGCCCTTTCAAAATTCTACCCAATTAACTCATCCATAATACCTCCATACCATTCATCTCAATCCACCCCTCCCATTGCTCTTGGAAGCAATTTGGGTGCCAAATATCAGAAGCTTCTATATCAAAATCCACAGGTATCAAAGGATCAACATGTCTCCTTGAAGAGACATGCAAAAATAAAAGAAAACTTGATCCAAAATCAAAGGAAAAATAAAAAGGCCACAAAGGCCCATCAAAGCAAAAAGGAAATTTTCAAAGACCACAAAGGTCCATAAATCAAAAGAAAATTTCAAAAGGCCACAAAGGCCCATCAAAGCAAAAAGGAAATTTTCAAAGACCACAAAGGTCCATAAATCAAAAGAAATTTTCAAAAGGCCACAAAGGCCCATCAAAGAAAAAAGGAAAATTTCAAAGACCACAAAGGTCCATAAATGAAAAAATTTCAAGGCCACAAAGGCCCACTAAGCAAATATCAAATTCAAAAATCATGTGGATTCCTAAAAGTCTCATAGAAGCAATAAAATCAAAATTGGCATCCAAATTCGCTTATCCAAAAGCTTCCTCCAATCTTCCATATAATAACCTATCACTTTCCAAATCCATTCTTCCTACATCACTCCGCCATCCTTCAAGGTGTGTACCAATGTTGAGCTTGTCATCCTTTCCATCTATCCATTATCCAACATTCATCCCCCATCATTCCCCTTTAATCCAAACCTTAGCATAAATCCTTAGTCTCTTCCATCATACCATTAATCTACCAGCATTTATGAGTCCAATCCCCATTGCCATAGTTAAGTAAAGGGATAATTGGTTGTGAAATTCAATGTTAAAGTCCTTCCTCCATCTCCCTATCATCCGTATCCTATCTTACATATTCCTCTTGCACTCTACACTTAGGGGCAAGTCTCATCCATCTTATCATTCATGGTCATTATCATTTCTACGCTCATTCCTTACATTTCCACTTTTGATCTTGATAAGGTTAAGAATCTTCTTGAACATCATATATGCTTATCCTATATGCTTTATCCATATCTTTCGTACCATATCTTTTATTTCATCCATATTCCATCATTCTTACTAGATACATCCTTTCTTTTCATCCTTGGTTTTGATGAGGAATGGGGGCAAAGCACTTGGTACTTGTGTATATATCCTATCTAGTTGATCTTGATCATCCCATTCATTATCGTTATCCTTGCATTATTCCATTCCATATCTCCTAGCTTATCAAAATCCATGTCATCATGTCCATTTGCAACCTTGAATCTTATCATGCAAATCATATTTGAACCTAGCTGTAAAACATTATCCAATCCTCATATCTTTTGTCAATCAATCATCAACAATCATCAATCTTTTTGTACTTAGAGGATATCAGTAATCCTAAGTACTTATCATCATCATGCCTTATGGAATCAATCATTCTTGGCATATTAATCAATCAACTATTGTCATCTTTCAACAAGAGATATGTTGCTTGTGTGACATGTTTTGCAGTGACTTTCATTTTTATCTATCATTTATCCATGGTTGCATTACCTCTATTGTGGTCTATCTTGTTCCTTCAATCGGTCATACCATCTCATTCCAAATCAAATATCTTGAAAATCCTAAAAACATAAGAAAATCCATCAAAATCCAAAAACATCAGAAAATCCATCAAAATATTAGAAAATTAAAATCCAAAAACATCAGAAAATCCATCAAAATCTAAAAACATCAAAAAATCAAAAAATCCATGCGAAAACATTCATAAAATCGAAAACACAAAAATAGAGTCTACATCAGTCAGAAAGTGGAGTTTGTGTCAGTCGAACTACGTGGTCTCTGCATGTATAACGTAGGCAAGACTAATCTTTGATCAGTCCCCGAGGCCCCTAGGATAGGTCTTTAGGTTAGATCATTTGGTCAAACATCTGAGAATATCATGCAAACATCAGCACACACATTTCAACATCGATGATCTAATCTGAATAATGATTTGAAAATACATTAAGTAGAATTTGAATTATTATGCTTTTTATTTTTATCATTTGGTTATCATTTCTTTGGAGTTACTCGATGATGTATTGAACTAGAGAAGCAAGGAAGGAGAATGATACTTTTCTTTGTTTGTTGTTTGTGAGTTAGTCATTATTATTTTGTGAATCATCGCGGGAAGTGCTCTACCAAGTATCATGGATGACATTTTGATTCACTTAAGAAAATGATTAATTCTTGTCTGTTTACGCAAGAAATGCTTAGGTCATCATTGGTCTATCTTATACCTTGATGCTTGTGTTTGCTTGCAATATCAAATATCATGAAAGAAATACTCAGGTCATCATTGGTCTATCTCATATCATTGATGCTTGTATTCGCTTTCAACATTTTAAAAGCTCAGTGATGATACAAAGCAAAATCAAAAGATTGTTAAAATGACACTTATAATTACATGGTTAAAATAGATTGCATCCATATTAGTATTGCATATGCATTTATGGATTGTTTCAAAGCTACCAATTTCAATCTCAAAAGCTACATGTATTCCCTCTCCTCATCATATCACTATCTCTTCAATAATTCTTAGGATATCATCTCCTTCTGAATCATTTTCTTTCATTTCAATCATCTCAAATTCCATCCAATCTTAATCTATTATGTCTAGCACAAATCATTTAATTGCATCCAAGTGGTTTTGTTCCCAACCTTGTTACAAGCCTTGATCCAATCATCATCATCATCGGGATGTATCTTTCCCTATCCTTTTGTGTTGTTTTGGGATGTATCCTTCCCTCATCAACAACACTCTTATCATCATCATCAATCAATCAATCTTGGCTTACAACTTGACTGGGGCAACATCACGTTTATCCTTGAATTCATTTGTTCTTACTTTTCATCTTCTTCTTCCATTATCTCTTCCTCATCTCATCTTCTAGCCTATTCACCATTTTGCATCATCAAGTCTCAGTACATTAATCACTCCTATACTGAGGCATATCATATCAATCAAAGAAGTCAAACCACATTGCCTAATCAAATTTGAATCAGCTCTGATGAGACTTTGATCAAATCTTGTGAGAATCTATCATTGATCCTCGCCTATCATGAGGTCAATCAATCATCAATCAATCATTGAATCTCACCTATCATGAGATCAATAATCTTCTAAGCTATCAGGATCATCAATCATCATCATAATCAACTGGAGCAATCAGTATTTCTTTATCAAGAGATAAATTGTTTCATCATTGTTTCTTCATCAAATTATCATCAAATCATCAAATCATCATAATTTTTTTTTGAAAAATCATAAAAAAATTCAAAATTCATCAATTTATCTCCCATGGGGGCATATATCACTATCATTTCAAAATTCATTTTCTGGGACAAGTCTGGGGCATATTTTAAACTTTTCATCAATACTGACAACTGAGGAAAAATTATTCTTTGAAGCAACGCGTAAACACATCACTTCAAAGAGGGGCAAAATGTAGACACCTAAAAATGGTCTGGAGAATCTAATTAATTAAATACGACTTATATGATTAATTAATCTTAAATTCATCTACTTAGTAAATAAATAGAAATATTTATTTATATTAAGTTCATTATTAATTCTTCTATTTTATCATATTATTTCTCTCTTAATTAAATAAACAAAATTAAAACTTTGTTTATTTAATTATTATCATTTTCATCATATTATTCCTCTCTTAATTAAATAAACAAAATTAAAACTTTGTTTTATTTAATTATTATCATTATTATTTCTTCTATACTTTATCCATTAATTCTATCTTAAATTAAATACACAACTTAAATAATTTGTGTTATTTAATTACCTCATCACATTTCTTCTTAATTAAATAAAGATATCTAAAATCTTTTATTTAATTATCATTTTCCTTTTGTTTTAATTTAATAAACAAACCCTATAGTTTGATTTATTAAATTATTCAATCCTCTTTTTGCTAAATTTAAATGAATTAAAATTATTTAAATTTATGCATAAATCATTTACCACTATTCACTCACCAATAAAATTAAATTTTCAAAATTTAATTAATTCCACTATCATTCATGGGAAGAGCTTCAGGGACAAACTTGCAGGAAGTCCTCTCAATCTTCTTCCTCCAATCTTCCCTCTCATCTTTCCTGGTGTTTTCATGGGGAGAAACAATCCTCCATGATCAGCTCCATCTTCTCATCCCATGCCCTTCAATTCTCCAGATTGAATCTCAGCCTCTTGTCCCGTATCCCTATGCAAATGTGCTACCGTGAAAGCTATAAATATAGCTCTCTGGATACAAGAAATGGATCCCAACTTATGCAATCTTACTCTACAGGTTTTTCAAGCATCCAGCATTCATCCAGCATTCAAGCATTTGCAGTCATGGCTGCCATTACAGTAGTTTTTATCATTTAATCATATAGGAATAGAATAGTTTAATTCTCATTCTCTAAGTGTCATTTCAATGGTCTAATTAGCTTCTAAAATCTAAGAGCAAAGTATATTAGAGAGATCTTTAGAGTTAGAGAGCAATAGGATAAATTTCTGAACATTTCTAGTTTAAATTAGCTTAATTTTCTTGAATCTTAGATGCAATGTCCTATTTAGAAGTGTAGAAGCATGTTTAGTTTGTTTTCATCATTCTACCACTTACAACCAGCACCAGCAGAGGGTTACTCAGGCCCTACACTTCCTATTTCAGAGCTACAACATGATACCTTTCTACGATGTAGACTGGTATACTATCTTTAGGAACCTGGTGTTTCCACTGCCAATGGCGGTTGTGCCAAATGATGCTGCCAGTACCACTGAGGAGCCCGTGGATGAGGAAGAAGTGGACGCTACAGTGAATGTGTCAATTGCCACTAGTCATGCCTTCAGATAGACAACCCCTTTGCTTGCTGCTCAAAATGTATCTCTCCTGCTGTATATAAGCCTAATAAAAGGCTATCGTATATAATATACCTCAATACTTGTAAATTTTGAAAAACGGCTTCCCAGCCATTTTGTGATGAAAAGAATGAATATAAATAGATATCCATCATTTTAAAGAAAATCCATGCTCTTTTCTTCATTCTGTGTTTTAAGCTTTTCTAGGTTTACAAGTTTTATATGCTATTTCTCCGCACATGGGTGTATTTTATGTAAAACAACTTTGGTACTCTACTCATCAATAACAATGGGTTACTTCCACAAAAATACAAACTGACTTAAAAAAAGACCGGCCAAACAAACAGGAAAAAAGAAAATAAAAATGTTATTTACATACGTACAAAGTACAGCTTAATGCCTAATGGAATAGCTTAAGATGAATCCCATTGATTGGGATTCCTAACGGCTCCTTTTCCATATTTTCTAGCTCAAAAACATTGTGTTCTTTGCACCGAATGATTTTAAAGGGACCTTCCCATAGGCAGTCAAATTTACCATGCTGACCTAGCTTTGTAGCCCGACTATCATACTTTAGCACTAAGTCTCCACATTTTAGACCCTGGTCCGAAGCCTTCTTCTCAAACCATCATTTGACCACCTGTTGACAACTTGTCATTGCCATTAGGGAATTCTCCCTTTTTTCTTGCACTTCCAACAGTTCGGCGAGTCGAACCTCCATGGCTTCATTTTGTTCTATCTCAAGAGATTTCAACAATTGTATTGCCAGAATCTCCATGGAGATGGGTAACAGTGCTTCTTTCCCATATACCAACTCATAAGGCGAAGTCTTAAGGACTTGCTTAGGAGTTATGTGGTTTTCCCAAAGTGCTATTCAGAGGTTTTTATGCCATTCCCTCTGGTGTTCTAAGCCAATCCTTTTAAGAAGTCAGACCAAACCTTTGCTCGTCAACTCTGCTAGACCATTTCCCTGTGGGTAATAGTTCGATGATGTTTTAAGGAATATGCCATTCTTTAATGCAAAGTGACATACCTTTGCACCTAGGAATTCTCTGGCATTGTCCGAAATGATAGTTTTCGGAGGACCGAACCTTGTCACCAGTTCCTCGAGGAAATCTACAATTTCTATCTCTATTGCGCTTTTAAGGGGAATAGCCTCCGTCCACCTTGTGAAATAGTCCGTAGCGGTTAGAATCCACTTGTGTCTGGCACTAGAGACCGGGTTGATCATACCGATGAAGTCCAGGCCCCATTGCGCAAATGGTTCGTCCGCCACTATGGGTCTGAGGGGCATTGCGGAATTCTTCCTTCTATCGGCGAAGAACTGGCATTTTTTACAACCTCTTACCAAGGAGTGGGAGTCATCAAAAAGTGTAGACCAATAATAGCCAGTGCGCATGATTTTAATTGTGGTGGTCTTGGCGGAGAAATGTCCACCTGCTGCTCTATTGTGGAATGCGTCAAGGATCCTCTTCGCCTACTCCGAAGTAACGCATCACAAGAGAACATCATTGAAATTCCTTTTGAAAAGGACTCCTATCAGAGTATATCTGCAATTCTGAAGCTGTTAATACCTCTTTTTTTGGGATGAGAGGCCTGCGGATACCTTCCGATTTGCATAAAGTTCATTCTATTAGTCAGCCAATCATCTTCTGATCCTGATCCATTTATCAAGACGAGCTCTAGTTGTTCCTCTTTGGCAAGTATTTCCTCGTTCTGTGCCATATACTCACATAGTCCTTTGCCTTTAATAGTCTTAGTAGGCCTGACTTCGATGTCATATTCAAGGATCTTGGTGTTCCAATTAGCCCTTTTTTCTGTGATCTCTCCTTCCATGATGTATTCACACACACTAGAATGTGCAACATATACCAGAACCTTGTTGCAAGAAATTAGATGGCAGAATTTTTAAGTCCCTTTAGTATTGCAAAGGCATGTCTTTTGACAAAGTTATAATTCGCCTCATATTCTTTTAGGGTCCAGGAATAGAATGCCACTGGATGTTCTCCCTTTCCTTCACTATCTTTTTGGGTTAGAACACTAGCAATACTGGACTCACTACTGAAAGCATACATTATAAAATCTTTGCATTGATCTAGATTAACTAACACCAGGGCTGTGGAAATCGCTTCCTTGACCCATTCAAAAGCCTCCCGAGCTTCCGTTGTCCTCTTGAAAGCTTGATCTTTTTTCAGCATTAGGGTGATTGGCCTAATCATCCCCGCAAAATCGGAAATAAATTTGCTAACGAAATTTACTTTTCCCAGGAAAGACTGGACACCTTTCTTATTTACCGGAAGGGGAAGTTCTTTGATAGCCTTTACTTGTTCAAGGTCAATTGAAACACCTTCTTTAGACACAACATGCCCCAACAGCTTACCTTGCGATACTCCGAATACACATTTCTTTGGATTCAGGGAAACCCCGAACTCCTGGCATTTTTGAAAAACTAATTCCAAATGATCAAAATGATCATCTTTAGATTTAGAGAACACAGTAAGGTCATCCAAATAGATTAGAATGAACTTATTGATCAGTTCACTAAATGCGATGTCCATTTCCCACTGGAAAGTTGCCCCTGCATTGGATAAACCAAAAGGCATTTTAGCATATGCAAATGTTCCCCACTTTGTGGTGAATGTAGTCTTGTGTTGATCTTCTTCTTTAACACGAATCTGGTTATAGCCAAAGAAGCCATCCAGCAGAGAGAACATTTCTGATCCTACCACAGTTTGTAGGATTGCCTCCATAGAGGGCAAAGGATAGTGGTCCTTTAGAGATGCTTTGTTTAGGTCTTGGAAGTCCACACATAAGTGGATATCACCATTTTTCTTTCAGACTAGTACTAGATTTGATACCCAAGTACTATGTTTGATTGAGAAGACAATGCGTGACTCAATGAGCTTGGTTAGCTCTTGTCCCATTAGGGCCTCAACTTTAGGATTGACTAGCCTCTGCTTCTGTCAGACTGGTTTCGCATCTTCTGTTAGCTCAATAGTGTGTTGAATGATGCTAGGATCGTAACCCTCTAGATCATCACAGGACCAGGCCACCATTCCATACTTTTTGCAGAAACCGATGAGCCTTTCTTTATCACTATGTGGGACATCTTTTCCAACTCAAAGATTCTTACCATCGAAGACCAGAAGTTCCTCATAATCACTTTTTTCCACTGTGAACTTTCGCTTATCATTTCAGGCGTCATTACCATCGAAAAAGTTTTTGAGAGTAACCAACCCTTTCAGAAGTTTATTTGATCTGAGTTGGATAATTTGTCCTTCATAAGCCTCGGTGATCTTTGGTTGAAATTGATCAGCAAATTCCCCTGAGTGTTGGATAAACAAAATGATGTGTTCATTGCTTTCAAAGACTTGCCAACTCTGATCATTTTCGGGGATAGCTGGTCAGACTAATACCCGTATTGAATATTCATTTCGAAGGAAGTTAGAGATAGGATCAAACTAAGCATCAATCACCGCCATGCGATCTACATTGCTATTCTTCCTTCAGGGAATGGTCCGTATGTTGAAAGCTTTGAAACCCTCAATCAGGTCCTAGATTTGATGCCGATAGGATCTCATGCGGACATTCTTCGCTGCAGAATTTCCTCGGACCTGGTTAACTACCAGTTCGGAATCTCCGAACATAATCAATTGCTTAATACCCATTCGTTTTGCAAGGCTTAGGCCTTGGACTAACCCTTCATATTCAACCTCATTGTTTGAATAGGCGAAGTGAAAGTAGAAAGACCTCAACAACTTTTCATTCTGTGGGGATATTAGACATACCCCTGCTCCAGCACCTACTTTGCTTCTTGCTCTGTCAAAATACAATGTCCATAGCTTATTTGCTTGGTTACCGTCGGACTCTTTGGTGACCTTTGGAAGCACCTGGTCTTCATCATAAATCACATATGTGCCCAATCCTATAGCATGATAATTCCTGAAAGGGTCATTGTTTATGTGTTCGCTCAATAGAGCATCTTCCTTATCACTTCGGTCTCTGCTCACCTTCTCTTCTTCTAGCAAATGAACACTATATATTTCTTGCTTGGTGATAGAGGTATGCGCTGCTTCAAAATTGATCAAGGCCTCATCTGCCACATGTTCAGAATGTAGAGCCTCCGATTCTATCTTCATTTTTGCACCATGTTTGGTCCTAAGTATTAGATGTGACCAATCCAAGGACATGTATCCTCCCACTTTTGAAGTAAATTTGCAGGATAGATAAAGACCAAACATAGGAGGAACATCTATGATCACTGTGTCCTGCAGGACTGTGATACTTGGGCAGGCAAATAGAGTTAACGGAAGCACTTTGATGACACCTACGGTTTCAACTCTATTTCCATCAAGCTGTATAACCCCTCTTTTCATAGGTTCATAGGTGAGGCCCAAAGCTTTGGCTATCTGTTTAGGCATAACCGTTGTACCAACGCTAGAATCAATCATAGCATTGTGTAATAGTTTTTTTCCTACAATGAGAGTCAAGAAGAAGGGTTGAGGTTTCAACCTACCTCTGTCATCGGCGGGAGATTCATTTGTATCATTTGTAAGCACCTTTGGTGGCGGTATGTGACAACCGACCTTTGCACTAGCCGAAGGCTCTATTAATGCTGGGTTGACCTCTTCCTGAAGTGCCTTTTGCAATAGCGTCTTTTGTTCTGGGATGGCTAGAATGTCCCATAAAGACACGTTAGCAAATGATTTCTTCAATTGCTCTACCACATTAAAATGTGGCAAACTCGAAGACTTTTGCTCTTTGGTTCTTGCTATAATAATCTCCTTCTGTGGTTGAGAAGATGAAGGGACGGTCAGAGCACTGGGAATTTGATCGGACACACCTTTGCATTACGGACTGTCTGGATGTGAAACAATAAGATCACTTGTGAATCTCCTCTTTGAGCGTGTGTTATAGTCATATTGCACCTGTGGTGTTTCGGATATGAATGCGTCATTAGCAAACACTGTTTCTTCATCTTCCATCCAGGAGAAGAGCACATGATCAAGAGCAATATCAGACTCTTGCTCTAAAGACATTCCTTGTATTTGTGCGGTAAGGACCGCACTCTCCATTGACAAGGCATATATGTATCCTCCATTTTCTGTTGTAGTACCTTGACTGCGTTGCTCTGCCACCTTCTGTTGTAAGTTGCCATGTAGATAATTTTGGGGTATATGCTCATCGTTGCAGGGGAAGCACCATGGATTGATGTCATCAATAAGATTGTTTTGTCCCATAGTTAATTCCCTACTCAAGCTTGAAGACATGCTCATTAACGAAGAAGGCACCGACACTATTTGGTTTGTAGTCAAAGTTGGTGGATTAGTGCGAGGCGCACCTTAATATTGATTTTGCTGATAAGTAGACCGCCCGCCTTGATAGATTTGATATGCAGGCTGCGGGGGCGTTGCTTGGTTCCACTTGAAAGTTGTTATGTCATTTTCCATGGTTCACAACATCTCCTTGAGGCCGCTTATTTCATCTTTGGAAGAACCTGATGTAGAAGCCAAGTTTTCAGGAGCAGCCGCATATGAGTACATTGACTGGGGAGTTGCTGCTACACTAGTTGATGCGACCTCTTGTGCAGAGATTGTTATTTTAGGAAATATAGGCATAATAGGTCAGGGAGGCAATTTTCTGCAATCTATCAAATGATTCTCAGCTTTGATAGTGGTAGCATAAGCATTTTGTAGAGTGGCTCCTCCCAAAGACTTGATCATCACAGAAATGTCAAGATTAATGGACTTTAGATAAAATATGAATGCCAACTCTGGAGTCGGGTGGATAGTCATAGGGATCCTCTACCAATTTGAGTGAAATTGGGCATTGAAGTGCGTCACAGCCTCCTGGGGGGCTCCTCTTATGACAGATAGCTGATAATATAATGAAGAACGATCTCCATCGTTTGAGAACCTTTCATAAAATGGATCTCTGAGCTCATCCTAGGTGCGAATTGAATTAGGAGTTAGCATTCAGTACCAATCCAGAGCCTTTCCTTTGAAGGACGCGACGAGGAGCCTCAGGGCTACATTCTGCACTGTAATACCATGTGCCAGACAAACATCCGCTACATCCTGCAAATGTTCTACTAGCGTTTTTGAGTTGTCTCCAACAAATTTGGGAATAGTAGGAAAAGAAACCTCCCACCGCTTTGGAGAACTACAACAGAAAAGATCTTGCAATCTCTTGCAATGATGCCTGAATCAGAAGATTCCCAAGTCCGTTACAACGACATTGAGCTGGAACACAGCATCCAACCACCCTGGGTGTAGGTGCATCCTCCGCAATGATGGTGGTGGTCCCAGCAAGGCTTGAGCAGACAAATGTCATCCCTCGCCGCGAATGATCATGACCAGTAGCAACCAATAGCGTTGCTTAGTTCATCGGGCCCATCGCCTGCATAACGGATTAGAAATTAGTCACATGGCAGCCTCCCGTTGCCCGTATGAAAACCTCTCCCATCACTTTCGAGGATTTGTAAAACTGCAACACATGTCAAATGGGTCGAGATCCTTATCGCAGTGGAGAGAAAGCTGCATCAACCAGGTGCGAAAGACACATGGCAGCGTTTCGTTGCCCGCAGTTGTTTATTTCCTTACTGTGTTGAAAGATCTGTGAACGGTTGCCACCTAGCAAAAAGTGGGACCTGCCAACACCTTTAGAAATAAAAAAGAAACCCTGCGGAAGCATTTCACAGCCCGGATAGACTTTAAGGAACTAAGAAATAAAAACTCCTGCTAGTGTGACACATGGATGCCCAGCACAGCTCCTTAGGACCCAAAATGGAAATCGCTACCCGAAGTCGTTAAGAGTAGGTATGCAAAGTGGTAGTTCAAAAACTTGATGGAAAGTCGAATAAACTCGGCGATGCACAGGCTGGCGCACACACAATACAAAAGGAAACCCGAAGGGAGTTGCTGAAATGTTTATTTTAACATATACCATCTTTTTTTATCATGGGATTCCAAAGTTTGTTTCCATTTACCACAACACTATAAACAATGAAGATACATTTGGCCACTATGAAATCTAGTTCTAACCTCTTCTCTTAGGAACATGCCCATATACCTTGTAACCAAGAACTTTGATTTGTTGAAATGAGGGATTCTTTCCCATCCAAACCTCCTGTGAGTTTTCTCACCAAGAGTTGATATAGAAAATTGTACTAATTGCTTCTACATATAATTTTTAATTTCAACCAACTTCTTTGTGCATATTCTGGATCCAATCCATTGGCATTATGCTCATCCTCTCTACAACTCCATTATGCTAAGGGGTGTATGGATTTTTTATTTGTCTCGTAATACCTTTGTCCTTACAACATCTATCAAACTTTGTTGAGCAATATTGCCCACCATTTTTTGTTTTCAATACTATGATCTTCTTTCCATATAGTTCTCCACAAGAGCCTTAAAACTCTTTGAACTGAATGAAGAACTTGGATTTATTCTTGAGAAAATAGACTTGTCTTTCTAAAGAAATAATCAATTAAAGGACATAATACAAGGATTTTGCAAGTGAGGATACACCAACTAGACCAAAAACATCACTATGAATCAAATCCAAAATCCCCACAAATCTAGCAAAACTTGAATAAAATTGAACACAAATTTGCTTTCCATATATACAATATTCATAAAAGTCAATCTAAAGAATAATCAACTATACCCTTAACAAGACTTATGTTTCAAGGCTTTAAGGCCTTTCTTATTAATATGGCCCATGCACTCATGCCACAATGTAGTCTTCTTAGTTGGTAATTTATGACTCTTTGAGGTAAGAGCATACTTAGGAATGCAAGGCTCATGTCCACATGCTCATAAATTAGATACTACATGTGTCTTTGTTATATGTTTTGATGATACAAGTGTAGATTGTATATTTCTTTATTGTATGTTCAACCAAAATATTGCATTGAATGTGGGTGTTAGCATTAAGGGGTGAACTTTCCAACTTGAAATCCCCTTTCAATAATCATACTCCATAAATTATCTTACAACTTTCCTTGACGAAGACTACTTATACACCCATATCATTCCTCTTACTAAGAAATAATAGGTTCCACACCAAGCCAAGAATGTGCAAAACTCTTGAGAGGCCTTTGATCTTCCCATCACTAAATTTGTCCTTAACTCTATGATGCTAAAAAATATAGAGGAAAGTATTGTCACCAAGATTAACTTTTCTACTATCAATGCTCTCATTATTAAAAAAACAACTCTCTATGGGGAATATTGTGAAAAAAAGTCTCTAGACTTGATTATCCATCCATGCATAGTAGGGGTTGTAAGAAACACATATCTAGTTTATTTTTAAGTTCTCAAATCCAAATCATCATCTAATCCATTCTTGTCCTTCTACTTCTCCTTGTGCTTCTTTATGTTACATGTATTGCCACAATTTTAGCACTTAACCTAGGCTTTATTGGGAGATATAAATCTCCCATTAGATTTGGATATTGACCTTCTTGTTCATTCCCTTGTTTTTCTCCTTTGACTTACCACGAACAACTAAAGGATCGTTGATGGAATTTGAATTTTTTTTGCCTCAACTCCTTTGAGAGTGAAGACACCTTTTAAGCATCAACTTAGTGGTTGTACTAGTGATTCCCACCAAGCTATACCATATGGAAAATAATACAACATAGTAATATATTGATCCTCAACATTCATTTGCATGCCTATTGACTATAGTCTACAATTAGCTCATAATGATATAGATGTACTCAAATGCTCTAAAATGAAGTACTCATCACTCATCCTCAAAGAATAAATATTCATGTATAGAAAATTTTTATTTATGAAGCATTTAGCCTCTAGAGTATAGGTTTCTTAACTTCTTCTAGAGGTGCTTCATGATGGGTTCTCCTAATGCATTTAAGAACATTGAATTCACCAATGCTTATAGCTTTTTGATTAAACACCACCTATTTTTCATCCAACATAAATGTAGGTTTATTTCCAGAAAAATTGCAACCTACAGATCTTTCTATGAGTAGATATTCCATTTTAACCTTCCAGAGCTCAAAATTTGTGTTGTTAAATCTATCCATTTGTAACCATGATGTTCTTATCATATTTCACATGAAATAAGCTCTCCTATTAATAATTTGCATTGAAACCAATATTAATAGTAGAAACCATTTTTCCTAACTAAGGATCTAATGAGCTAGCCAAACTTTATAAGTCAAATGAAAGGAAGCTAGATAAAAATATACAACTTCCTACTTAATCTTTAGAGGAGTATAATGAAAAACAATCTTAGATGAACTACAATTTCATAAAGACAAATTAAACATATAGTAACATGCAACACAAAAAATTATGACATACAATATACCTTGAGTAAACCCTTCTGAAAAAAATCTAGCATCAAATGAGCACTCAATATATTATCAATAATCACAATGCTATGGTTATGATACAATATTTGGGTATCCACTACTTTTCTTAAGTACCATGTAGAGATATTTTAGTAATATAACTTTTTGCAAATGCAAATGTTTTGAATTTCCATTGTATTACCCAAATTTTTTGTCTAAGCCTCCTAAATTTTTGATCTTGTGAAAATTAATGAATAGCGAGTTTTATGAAAAAGAAGTCCTAATTTGTAATTTTTTTGGTCTTTTTCTCTCGTTGGCATTTCCAAGTTTTACCAAAACTTTTTGCAAAGTTATGACGTTTATAAACTTGTGACAAGTTCTTGTTTTTGGTAACTTTATGAATTTGTGAAACTTGTGAAAGCTTGAAAGGTTCTTGTTATCAGATTTTTTTTATGAATTTTCAAACCTTTGTTTTCCAATCTCTTTGTTATACAAAGGTTCTTAAGTTTGTAAGTTTCTCAAAATACCAACAAGATTGATTGAAAACTTTTCTAGTTCTTTAATTTGGCTAGTTTGCAAGTTTGCAAACTTTCTAAAAGCTCGACATAAAGTTTCATGAAGTTAGTTCATATTTCAAGGTTTTATTTATTGGCTAGTTCATGAAAAACCTAAAAAGTTGACAAAGTTCTTAAGTTCTCAAAAAGTGTGACAAGTGCTTGTTTTGTCTATTTTCAATGAATCCCTAAGGTTTCTAACTCACCAAAAGTTAGAATATGTTGAACAAAAGATTGATTCAATGTATAAATTGGGATTTGCAAGCTCATTTGTTATTGTCTTCTTATTCAAGCAAAAAGAACCATTGTTGCAATCTATTGCTCATCTTTGGTTTTTATTTCCGTTAATTTTGCATTCATGATGAGAGGTAGGCCTATGTTTTCAGGAAAATTTGGGGCTGTTTGAAGTGTTGAATTGACTTTTTTGAAGGTTTATATTTTTTTTACGTTACATTCTTAAATCCTTCAATTTCTTGCATACCTTTTAATGAACTATAATTACCAACAACATTGTTCATGCATAAGCAACATCCTTTCCTTTTTTGTGTATTAGTGCTTCCTTGAAACCCTAGCTCATTGTCTTTGGTTAATTTCATAGCCTCCCAAAAAAAAATACTAGGGTTACAAACATCCCTACTATCATTTGCAATTTGCTAGTTGAGGTTGGAGATAGCCAGCTTGGGCATATTTTCATGAATAATTTTGGGAGAGAATGCTCGACAACCCTAGGCGGCCCATGTAAGAAACAATTTTTGTAAGTCATCAGGCTCATGCCAATGGATTTCGAGTAGCTATTCAATGTGAAAAATTGGTTTTAGCATGTGTCAAGCCTTACAAACTAGACACTAGGGAAATTAGAGTTGTTGATGATATAATGATTGCCAGATTAGATAGCACAAACATTATCCTTTTTCTTAGATTGTCTCCAATAGATTCCTTTGTTGATGCAAATGTTCAAACAACTAACCATTATTTATAAGAAAAGAGAGATGTTTATATAAACAATATTGCTAAAAATTGGTTGAAGGTACCCAAAAAGGAAAATATAGATTCCCAAAGGCTTATGTTGGTGGAATTTTGTGGCGCTAGCATTTTGTGGAGGGGGTATCTAGCATAATCAATCTATTAAATAGGGTTGTTAGGAATAAAGACATTGGTGTTTTTAAATATTGGATTTTTTGATTTGTTCTCACGATTGGTTATGAGTCACAATATGTTGATTGGTAAAAAATAGTAAGTGGTCATTTGCATGATTAATTGATCAATTTTCTAATTTTTTTCTTCTATATGTCCCTGTATCTATTCTCTTCTATTGTAAGTATGAAGGAGTGGTGTGGTCTATAGGAAAAAGAAGTATATGATTACACAATGCAAATCTATGATTACTATCTTTAGCATCAACATGACATTGAAAATAAGAATTTTAGGAGTTAATGATTCTTTCAACATGTTAATTATGAGAGACCTTAAAGGAAATATTGGACTAAGAATGATATTTGAAGCTTTTCAATTAATCACACATGACAATACCCTCATTCAAATTTTCAAGTTTAAATATATTAGGTCTAGTGGATTTGAGGCTACTCCATATAAATTGCCTAGGTATGCAAGTAATTATTTCATTTTCATTGAATTATGTAGGTAGATGACAATAGTTAGCAAAAAGTTTGAAGGTAAAAAGAAGGTATGGTATCAATATCTTGTAAGTCTTAGCTATTATACTTGTAAGTCTCTTTTAAATGCACAAAATGTAGAAAGGTTGGTCACAAACATAGGAATACATTCTTATACAATTAGCTTGTCCTTTGATAACAAGAACTATGCCAGGGACAATTTATATTTTACACATAATCATGCACCCCATATTGAAGGTTTTTAGGAGGATTGTATAGATGAATTTGAAGTAAGAAGAAATGACTAGATGCAAATGACTATGGAACATGTCCAACATTATAATTTGTAATGGAATAGAAATGATATAGAAGATGATGGTTTAGATTTGGAAGATCCTTTTTTCACCTCTGCTATTCATACACAACCTCTCCCTCCAATGATTTGGACAAAAAAGGAAATAGTTGATATTAGAGAGAGAACACACGTGTTCCTAAAAACATAAATCAAAAGTTTTTGAAAACACTGCTATTAGATCACCTTCTAAAGACAATACAATAAGAAGACAAAAGTTAGCCTCTTCTTCCTTTGGTTTGCCTATTCCATTTGCATATTCTACAAGGTGAAGATCAACTACATGATATGGTGATGAGGAAGATCTCCAAAGAGAAGAGTTGATTTTTAGAAAGCATAGAGAAAAGAGAGTTAGTTTCCAGGAAAGAAGTTGGAGATTAAATTAGCTCCCCCTCAAAAGGATGAGGGTAACTGTCAAGCTCATGTTGAAGAAAAACCATAGGTAGTTCATATTCCTTCCTCCCTGTTGTACCCAAAATAATTTTTTGCTTCAAAAAGACATTTTTGTTAAAATGATCTAGGTCATGTAAAAATTGTTGTCAAAATTATGTTTTAGGTCAAACCAAACATAGGCTTTTTTTGGGTTTGTGTCAAGGAACATATGTGCAAAATTCTGAAACTTTGAAAATTAGGGTTTCATGCCCCTATTTTTAGGGAAACCCCTGAAAATAAGACCTTGCTAGAATTCATTGAAAATGATTTTGATAGGATGAATTGACTTCACGATCACACTAGTCAAGTCAAAATCACCAAAAAATTAGTTTTACTTTGCTGGGTCTATTTTCATTTTTTAGGAAGAAAGTTAGGAGCTCTGTAGCCATTAAAGGTAGATTGGCCAGTATTAGGTGCTGAAAGCTAAGCTTAAAAATATTCAATGAAGAAATCATGGAAGAAATACTCCAAAAAGATGCTATCTCACAAAGGGGATTCTTAAAATCAGAAAATGCCAAAATTGACTAATTTTGGAGAAGATACACCTTTCCACGAAGGAGACAATGTAGTCACACTTGAGAAAAGCACCCCTATTGTAGAAAGGTGCCCTTGAATTTGAGGCACTTGATGAAGTTTCCAACCACTACTATCTACATAGCATCTACTCAGCTCTCTCTCAGCTTCACAATAAATCTAGCTACACATCCATAGGACTTGTCAATCAATCAAAGGCAGAGATCAAGGAAAAGACACCTAATGGTGAAAGTTGAAGGAAGAATGCCAAGAAATTGGCTGTGTTAAGGAAAAGCACCCCTACTGAAGAAAGGCACCCATCTTTTTGGGCAATCAGATGTTGTGTGGAAGCTTGGTGACCTCCATCATGACCTCTGGTTCAATCAATCTCAACAACAACACCATCAAAAAAGACATTAGACAAATCATACACCTGATGACAGAGATCAAACTAGGATCAATCTTGAAGGTTGACAACATGAAAATCATAAGTCAAAAAGCCAAAGGTGCCCCTGCTAGCCAAGGGTTCCCTTGAATTTGAAGGACCTAAACAGACTTTCAGGAGCTAAGAAGCTAGTCATCCTTTCTAGGACTGAGCTGGTTATCCATCCCACATTTCAGTGAGATCATCAAACTCATCAGTTAACGATGATCTCAGATCAGAACATTGAGGATCAAAAATGATAGAATTGAAGAATAGTCAAGAAATTGTGAAGTCTTAGGCCAAAAGCACCCCTGCTAAGGAAAGGCACCCCTGATTTGAAGGCATCAAATTAAGTCTTTGAGATTTTAAGCTCCTAGGAACATTTTAATCAGGGTTGTTCCATCTCAGCAGTTAATCTATTAGCATCAGCTAAAGATCAATTGAACGACCCGAAGCAAGGATGGAATAGAGGCACTTCAACATAAAAAAAATGATGAAAAAGTGTTCAACACTCAAAAAGGATGCCTAAAAGGTCAAAGAGATATTTTTTGGCTTGAGTTAGAGATTTTGGTAAAAAACTTAGCCAAAACGTCCCACAATCAGTGGAAATCAGTCTTTAGAACTCAATCAAGCCAAATTAGTCTTCAATCATGAGTTGGCACCCATACTTGATGCATTGATGCATCAATCACTATATGATCAAGCTAGGCATCCCATTTCATTATTTTCTTTTGCAGGTTGAAGGCTAAAAAAACATTTTTCTCTCCAAGGCATGTTTTCAAGATCTGGAAGAGGGTTTTGACCATTCTTCATTATTTTTTGAAGAACAACACAGAGGCATAATTTCTCAGAGGTCGCATCTAGAGGCAGATTTTTCCAAGAAGGTAGCAAATAACTTCCAATCTTCCTCTTATCTTCTTCCTCTCTTCTATCTTAAACTTCTTCCATGTCACAAAAAACAATAGGCTACCACAGATTTGGCCAACTAGATATAATTAGCATAATTTTCTAGCAAAACCTATCTCTTCAAATTTTCCAAAAACAACAAACTTGTTGCCCCTATTTTTAGGGGTTTTTCCAAAAAAGTCACAGAATAAAAAATATAACAAACTGGGTTTGATCAACATTGAAACACAAACAAAACCAATGTGTCATATTTTTTTTTTGAAAAAATAATTCTCAGTAGGTGCTATTTTTAACGGTTTTCAAAAGTTGTCAGAATAGGACCGTGTGCATAGTTGATTTTTAATTTTTTCAAGATGTAGTTCTCCCAAGTAAAATACAAGACCAAAACAGTCTTGTACCATGATTTCTTGAAAACAATAGACACAGATTTGCATCAAGTAAACCCAGAGGTCGATTCAGAAGATTTGGAGGGCATGGACCAAATCACGCTACAAAACATAGAGGAATCTAGATTGCTTGAGGCTACATCAATCCCCATCACATTATAGAATGTGGAGTTTGTAATTGCTTGTGTTAAGCATTACAACCCTACCACGTGAGAAATATGATCAATGGATGGGAGGGTGATTTGTAGCCTAAAACCAAAGGATGTTGAAAAATGTTTTTCTATTCCACCATGCCCAGCCAATGTGTTCATATCAATGATAGAATGTGAAAAAGAATTCAAAATGTCAAAGGATAAGTGTCAAGAAAAAATGGCAGAAAAATGGCTAAAAATAAAAAAGGCCAGCTTGCCCAAAATTGTTGGGTGAGGAGAATTTTGAGATTAGTATGCAGTGATGATCACTCTACTCAACAGGATCACTGGATAGGAAGATGGGAACCAATTTCAGTCATGGATGTACAACATCATTGCTAAGATTATCAACAAAAGAGAGTATTACGACTGGCCCATCCTCATCAGTGACACACTCCACCAACAAATGACTAAGTTTCTAGAGGCTCATAGGTTCCACATGTGCTCCTATCTTGTATACCTGATTTCCTTCCAAGGTGAGTTCAAAACATTAAACACTATGGGAACTTTAGGTGTGCAGAAGGTCCATGAATACTTTCCATGACTTGAATTTACACAAGAAGAATGACATTTCAAGCAGATAAGTGATCTTTTCATTATGCACACCATACGAGACCTCGACTATGAGATGCATGCACATATATCACTAGCAACCAAGGAGGAAATGGTGGAATGGGTGGATTGGTTCATCAAATTCCCCACCTTCACCTATATATGCATGTATGGATACAATGGTCACCCCACCATGATGCCACGCTACCCTTCAGATAAGGTAGTTTTCATGGAGTTCCTATGGTAGTTGGTTGAAGTTCACTCTCATCTACGCCTTAAATTTAGAAGGAAATTGTGAGCTTTCCTATCCAATGCGGCTCTATAGATGTAAAACTATGGCTGATGCCAAAATGATGTGCCAAGAGATGGTGAGACTCAATCTCAAATATCTCATTGAGAGAAGGTTGTATGATCCAAGAGGCCTTTTAACTAGCACACCTTGAGAAGCACTCATCACATGAGTCTTCCATGGAAGATTACTGGGTCAACTATGATGATGAGTTTGGTGTATGAAGAAGGAACTATAGTCAGTTTAGGCTACCAAAAATTGTTGACTTTTTGTCAGAACACATTGAGGACCTATCTAATGATGAAGGGGAAGTCATTCTCCCCTCATTCTTTGTGGATCAAGTAAACTCACAACCACTTGGAAAAGTGGAGAACATGTTTATAGATGAATGAACGAGTAGGGTTTTCAGAAACAGTCAACTCTACCTAGACAAGAAGATGACAAGGACAGTAGTACTTCCTTGAATAGATTCGCCACCAGTTCAATCTTCACTACCTTCCACTTCAAGGAGGAAGCCCAAAAAGAAGTAGTGGAGAAATCTTTCGAAAGGGATGTGAATGTCAGGGCACACAAGGGGAAGAGCACAAGAGTTATCTGTGGTGACAACCACAAACATTCCTAAGATAGTAGAGACCACTGTAGCCGAGCTAGTGATTTAGATAAACACAGTAGAGACAGAGCCCATAGCGGAAGCAGCTGCAATAGATACAGTGCCTTTGATAGAGACATAGCCACCTACTTCACCACCATCACAATAGTCACAAGTCCCCATCAACTTCAACTCTCCACTCCAATACATCACTACAACACAATCTCATTCATTAGGCATTCAGGGGCCTAACATTTCTCCTTCCAGCAAGGCTAGTTAGGATTCAATCTAGCTTGAGGGTCTCCTAGGAAGGAAGAGGGAAAGGTCGTCCTACTAGTTTGACTTCATAGAGTTTGATCATGCCCCTCAAGACATGAAAACAAAGAAATTGAAGAAGAAAGTACATGTAGGAAGAAATGAAAATAATTATTTTATCATAGAGACAGTTGCCCCACTTGAGGACAAAAATATACATGAGGTAGAGGTTGAGGACTTCAAATTGTCGAATTTGAACCTTAGAAAGACCACCCGTCAGGTGGAGGTATATCTTCTTAGAATTTCCTCAATGAGTGCATTCAAGCGAGAATGGCTAAGGACGGAAGAGACAAAGCAACCTTAAAGGATGAAAACCCACAATTGAGGATGTGCATATCTAGCTTAATGCACGACACCCCAAACATATCAGCTTTTCCACAAGAATTGCTAGACCTCCCCACAGAGCAAAACCATCACCAACTGATTTCATATGGAAAAAACTTGAGAAATCAAGTGGAGGAATTTTTTGTCAAAGGACGGTGCATATTGAAAAAACTATACCAGTTGAGGGACAAAACACATGAACTCCGTGTGAAGATCCAGCAGTTAGAACTAGAGACAATAGAGAAGAGGCCAGGGGATGAAGTCATAGTCTTAGATTTACAAGTGGCATACCAATCATTTACCACTATAGAGAACAAGCAACATCTCTTTGGTTGGAGGGAACAAATGGCATACAAGGTGAAAGCTTATGATGCCAATTTTGTGGAACTAATCAAGTAACGACATATTGTGGCAAGTATTATCAACTTCGCAAGAACATTGGTAATATCCATCCCTTTCCTTTATTAGCACAAGGTAGGTTCCTACATTGAGCTAGGCACAATACAAAAACAATTCTAGGATGTCGTTCGTAGCACATTTCTCGATGACCCTGATGGTTGCAAGTTGAGAAAAGTTGCAGCCATGTCTACCAAGCTGGATGACATAGTTGCCAAGTGCATAGAATATCAATAGCAGCTTGTGACAGGTGAAGAGATACTAAAACACCATGTCATGATCTTATGGAGCATTAATTTCCTAGAGTTTGAACAGGTCAACGACTGGATTGAGGCACTGTTGACTAGTGGAGAAGAGGTGTAAAACACCCAAAAAGGATGTCCTACCCTCTAGAATAACATTAATGATGTCTAGAGTTAAGGGTCTGTGCAAGATCATGGGGGTCCAAAAAGTGGTGATGTCAAAAATAGGCATTTTTAACATGTCCAAAAACACAAAATTCATGCCTTTGAATTTTTGTTGGCCCAAGTACAATATCCGTTATGAACGGATATCTATTACAAAAATGGATATTTGTGATAAAACGAATATCCAATATGAAACGGATATGTGTTTTGTTTAGAGAAGAATTTATACTTGCATCGGGTCCGGCCCAACCAATTATTATATTCTATATAACAAATATTCGTTATTTGTGTTATAATTTAAAAAACCCCGAGAGGTCATATAATCGATAAAGGAGATTGTTCTTGGAGTGAGTCATGATGGGTTGGTTATCTTGGAGGAGCATTCTCATTCCCCAATCTTGGTCTACTCGACAACTTATGATCTGAGAGGTATTTTCCCATTATATCTTTTAGATGTCTTGTGTTTTATGTTTTATCTTTCATAGACATGGATCTTGAGCTATATTAGTTAGTTTTGGAGGATTCATTTTGAGAGATGTTATGGCATGGTTATCTCCTTGTGCTTTTAAGTTTATGATATCATTATTTGATGAGGGTTGTTAGAATATGGTTATGGGCTGATTTCTAGTTATGGGAATGGTTACCTTTGAGTTTGATCTTCTTGTTTTGAGTGGCTTACATCCATGTTGGCATTGTTACATTGACTCATATGTTGTACTTGATCTATGAGATTGGGAATTATGGATGTTGTTAAAGCTTTTCAGTTGGGGTTGTTTAGGAGATCATACTTGACACAACAATATGCTTTTTGAGGTGTTGGTAGAAGGACATTATGGTTTACAGGTTTCTCTCTCCATGGTTTCTCCTTGGATGTTAGTGTTTTGGGAGGATGGTGGCAACATGTTGTGAGAGATTATGCAGCTTTATGGGTTGCATGTGTGGATCATTGTAATTGTTCTTGATACTTCATGCTTTGATTTTCTTATCACACCTTGATGTATAGTGTGGATTGGTAGACTTGATATGCTTTGACATTACCTATGCAATGGGAGTTCCTAGATATGTATGTACTTCATTGTAGTTTACAGGTTGGATATGTTCTTGGCATGATTTTATTGATGTATTGATACCTTGGAGGTATGGATGGTTGGATGTATTAGCATATGTTGTGGGTGCTATTTCCAATCATGTGGGTTTTTTCTTCATGACAACAGCATGGCAGAGCCTTTGTTATCACTTAGATTTTATGCTTGTGCTCATGGATTGGTGCATCTTCACCTTGGCATGTTCCTTTTCTTCCATAGGTGGCACATTAGAGGATGAGAGGATTTCTTGCTTGAGATGGTGGTCACTTTGTTCTTATTTCAGGTATCTTGTTGGAGCACGAGAGCATGTTACAGATTCATGTGGTTTCATGAATGGCTATGATAATGTATATCATGCATTGATCCCTTATGAAATGTATACAACAAGTGGGAGAATGTTGGGATATGGTGTTCTACACCATTGCATAAAATGTTTTATTCTATTATTGTAATTAAATAATTATTTAGTTGTGATGCACCTTGGTGGTGTGGATAATCACACTAGGTAATTATTTGGGACCCACATGATGTTGTATTGTAACATCGTATTATTATTCATCTAGGAGACATGTGATAATAATTTAATATTGGGGAAATAAATAATGTAACAACTTAATACCCAATATTAGAAATAAGGGGTTAGTGGTTTTGTATTCACATGGTTTTGTGGTACATGGTTTTACCTTACCACTAGTTGTATTTGTGTGAGCTTGTGTCTATAAAAGCAAGCACAATGTAGTGGTTTAAAGGCAGGTGGGCTAAGCAGGTTGGCTGTGATTATTGAGTCTTTTTGAAGAGTGCATTTGTGAAGCATGGCATGGGATGTGTGGATTCATGCTTGAACACATGAGAGTATGTTGGAGGGTTTCATGCTTCAGAGGTATTCATTGTAACTCTTGTATTTGCTTATGGTTGATTAATATGATGGAGTATGGATGCTTAATCTCATTTTATTCTTTTATGTAGTTCTAAATAACATAATTATGCATATTATTGAGCTAGAGGAACTATAGGTTGTGTTACTTTTACATAATTATTGAGCTCTATTTAAAAATGATAAATGTTGTTCTCATCCATTTTTATCTACACTTGTGTAATTGGAAATAGATTAATGGTATTGCTTAATTTATGTACTTCCTTATTATACTTGAGCTGAGCAATTTGTAAATGAATTGTATTTTCTTAAGTTGCTTTAGTTTGTTACTTTGTGTGAGTTGATGACTTTAAGTATCTATTCACTTGGTGTAGAGTGAGATATTATCTCCCATATCTTGTTTCATTTGGATTAGTTTGAGTTTACATCACTACTAAATTACTTGTGCCCTCATGATGATTTTCCTCACTTGGATTAGGTTTTTTGAGCTAGTGCTTGTATGTGTGTGAATGTGGGTGTGTCCACAAAGATGGGGACCAAAAAGTGGCCAAAAAAAATTCAGGTTTGTTATTCATATAATGTGAGTGAATTATATAATGCACTCACATTATAATGCACTCATGTTATGATCAATAGTGGCTTGGATACTACCAAGCTAGAACACGAGTGCATTATAAAAAGAAGTTAGTCTAAACCACATGCTTTTAGACTAACTTTTTATATTTTTATAACCTTCTTGTGGTATGTAAAATATAAAAAATAATCTACAAGCATGTGGGAGTATGTTATGAAAAATATAAAAAAATAGTCTAAAAGCATGTGGTTTAGACTATTTTTTTTTTTTTCATAATGCGTGCATGTTATAACATGAGTGTGTTTTAATACACTCACATCATATTTTTTGTTGGAAACTACCAACCTTAAGGGTCGAGTGTGTCTTGGTGTAAGAGAGGGGGACCAACCACACCAAGGCTCCAGGTCATAGAGAGTTGAGAGCAGAGGGCTTCCCTAACTTACCTCACTCTAAAAGGACAAGGATCAAGAATGAAGAGCAATATGTAGTAATTTTGTCACTCTTCTAACCTGAGTTCAAGTTTAGGCTAGGCGAGCTAGTTTTTGGAGTCGATACTATCTCAGAAAACTCTTTGTTCGAGGACAATAGCGCAATTCTGAGATGACTGCACGGCGTGCTAGTGTCTCTCAAGCGTGTTGCAATCTATATGGTCAAAAAATAGTAAACACAACAGAAACTACCTAAAAACCTACTAATGGCCTAGCTAGCTAATCTAGGTGGTAAAAATAGAATGAGAAAGTATAGGAAATAGATACTAAAATGATAAAGCAATTAAATAAGAACTAGGGTGACAAACATGATCTCACAAAAGAACTAGTTCGCTAGGTAGCTCCACACGTATTTCCTCCTACACACAAGAAAGAGGGAAAATTTTGGGGGTTGTATAGGGGCCTACCTTAGTTATACCCTCATTTTGGTGTTTCCACCTCCATGGTCCAGTAAAAAGCAACATAGTAGAATATGCAATAAAGGAAAGAAAAGAGAGCAATACAAACTACAAAACAATACAATGCTACTCAACTAAATCATAAAGGAGATGAGTGAAGCATTTACCACCTCCACCCAAAATATCACTAGCCAATGGAAGGAGAAAGTAACCTACAAACTTGGAAAAGTCACCATTGCCGCAACTATGGTGAAGGGAGGTCTTGCAAGACTCCAAGCTCACAATGTCTGTAATGGATTCACACTTGCAATATGGAGTTGATGGAGTGTTGTTGCTGTAATGGAGTGCTAAAATGTTTCTTGAGAGTGAAGTGAATGCTTAGAATGCTCAAGAGAATTGCTAGAGAGTCAAATGAAGTGAGAATGGATGAAGTTTAAGGAAGAATGAGGAAGAATATACCTTTTTTGGGTCAGTTGGACGAGGAGGGACGTTACAATTTTGCCCCAATAAGGTGTGTAATGCCTCTTCCAACTCCAAATAGAGGAATCTGTTAGGGATGACAGTGTTTCATCTAAATGTCTGTGCGTCATGTATTCCTCCTCAACAAATATTCTCTCATCGACACAAAGGATAAATACCAAGTGGATGGACTTGGTAGTTGGGTGATGTGGAATTTTTCCTTTAGATTTGATTTTCTAAGGTGAGGGTATGTGAAAGGGGAATTGGCGTAAGGGGTGCAAATTCACTCCTATACATTTTTCCCCCACTTTAGTGAGCACGAGTACTGATGAGTGTTTCGATAAAGTAGATTGAAAAGTTAGTAGGTTTAGAGATTTATACTTGAACCATCGAGGAAGTAGACAGTGATCTAGTGAACTCGAGAGTGCAAGATAGGAAAATGAATCCATAGGTACTCTCCTTGAGGAGTTTCGAACAAAAGACTCCATAGCCTCGCAAAACTATGAAGCTGCACAAAGTACACCAAAGGCCCTTGGACCAACAATGGAAAAATCTTGTAAGATGAAAGAATCTCACAGGCCCATAGACCTACAAGGAGGCAACCCCCAAGATCTCTCACATGAAGGAAGTCTCGTGGTAAGTGCTTTACAACCCCCACAGACCTACAAGAAGGAGACCCCCAAGATCTCTCACATGGAAGAATCCCAGAGATGCAAGTGCCTCAAAATCCCACAGACCTATAAGGAGGTGTCCCCTAAGATCTCTCATGTGAGGAAAACCTAGATGTTAGGGGACTGTAAAGATTCAGAAAGCGGCTTCATAGGCACACCTACAAAGTGACATGCTAATCTGCAGATAAAACATGTTAAGAAACAAAGCAATCACATAGGAAAAAAAATAGACAATCGTGCAGACCATTGGCAAGTTGAAAGGATTTCAAAGGGGTCCCTCGAGAACTCGATGTGAAGAGGAGTCCACTCAAGGGATGCACTGTTTGAAAGTTTTAAAAAGATGTTTTTTTCTTTAATCAATTCATCATCAAGGAATCCTTTCAAAAGATGTTCACTTCATCAAGAAATTCGAAAAGAAGAAAAATCCCCCTCATGAGGGGAAGGTTGAGGCTTCTCCCATAGGAAAAGGCTACTCCCTCCTCAGAGGAAAGTTTTCAAGCTCTTTCTTTATGAACCCATGATGAAGAAACACATTCTGTCAGGGGTCCAAGTCAAGAATGCGATATTTGAAAAAGTTTGGAAGGATTTTCGAGAAAATATTCATTGGAAACAAATGTGTTTTCTGAAAATCAAGGCATCATGAAAGATATGTTAGAAATACAAGGGGCAACTCAAGAAAAGAAAAGATAAAGATAGGAAAAGAGAAAAAGAGAAATCACAAACAAGAGACATAGGGGGATTTGGTTTCACAGGGTCAAATTTGCTCATGATTATATAAATAATAGGTAACTATGGTGCAAGGAAAAAGATCATCAATCCCCACAAGATCAAGAAGAATGCATAGAAGACAAAGTAAAAATAAAAAAATGGGTCAACATCGAAGGGAATCCTAAATTCCCCCAACACTTTGCATCGTCCCTAATTTTTTGAAAGTCAAACACAAATATGGAAGAATGATGATACAAATATAAGAAGGTTCACAACACAAAATCACTCCTATATCCAAGCACCAACAAGGGTGAAAAGGTTCGTCTAGGAACACATAGCACAAGAACCGGGGAACACATCATAACACACATCTAATCTAAAGATAAAGAAGGGGCCTCCCCCTAACTCTCATCAACCAAGATGTCATCTGCTTCCCAATCTAGATCATTATAAGGGGAAGGCAGACGAGCCTATAGTGGTGGAATATTAAGGGGAGGAGCTTCCAACCCTCCCACAACAAGGGCTAAGGAAGAAGGCCTTGTAAGGTCTTCTCTGCTAGGCTCTTGTGGAGCTATGGTCAATAATTTTGTGAAGATCGTCGACAAGGTTGAGACCTCATCTATAGATTTGAACATGCACTTCATAGGATTTCCATGTAATACATCAATAGATGGGGAGGACGGTGCCTGAGATTCACCGCTAGGCTCACCGAGTGACTCAAGAGTGGTGACAAACTCAAAGGAAGTTGGGGCTTGTTCCGTTACTAGGATAAAACAAGATAGCGTAGGACCACCCTTTGGAGAAGGTGGGATCCTCTTATGCCCTCCATTGTTGGAGGATCCAACCTCTACATTCGGCTTCATCAAGGGATGTGAACTCCCCATAGACAAGGAAAGAGGCGCGAAGGAGGAGGAAGAGAAAACTACGACAAATACCACTAAGGTATTTGGCATATCCAGGGGTTTAGGGAATGACGGGATGTCTAGAAGGGACATCAACAAGGGTGGCTTAGCTAAGGGAGTGATAAACACCTGCACCTTTTGAGGGTTAGGTGTACTCGCACTCACAACAAGATTTAGAAGTGAGACTGCACTCGATTGAATGGAAACAGAGGGGAGGAGAGAGGAGGACACAACAGGAGACCCTAACACAAGGGCGGTTGTTTCCTCCTTCTTTTGCAAAGTGGCTTGCTCATCTACCAAATCCTTTCATCGATGCTTGCGCTCATGTGCAAGGAAGTTTCTATGACTCTTCAAGCTAGAGGCCAAGAGTTGTGAAGGGACAAAAGGCTCCTGCTTAGCCATAGGTGTTTCCATCATAGCCATTTTTGGTGGAGGGATAGGCTATTAGATGTGAGTAGGAGGAGAAGGTTTAGAAACAATGGTGGGAACTGGCTCTTGTGATTCAGCGAGCCTCTTCCCATTCACTACTTTAGGGGCATGAGCAGTAGGAGGTCACAGAGGCCGAGACATAGAGGATTCCCCTAGAGGACCCTTCCTTCTACCATATCAAATGAGCCTAGGCTTTGTGGGTAGATAATGAGAAGCTCGAACATGGGACGCTTGAGCTTTCACCAAGAAGACACCATAGGATTCTCTCACAAACATAGAATAGAATCTGATGGTGCCACAGTGGGGTGAGAGGAAGCATCAAGCTAAAGAGCAGAAGAGGAAGAAGAGGGACCTTGAGATGGCTTTTCTTCTTCTCTTTTGTGGGCATTGGCGGTATCACTATTAGCTTTTAGGCATGCCCTATGTGAAACAACATAAGGTGATGGAGGGTACCTCATTCTAGGTGTTAAGTTCCCTTTCTTGTACTTCTAATAAGTTTAGTACAAGAGGTCCTTTCTAGGTGGGAGAGGACCAACCAATTTAGGCCAAAAGTGATCTAAAGAATAACTACCACATGCAACCAGTGGTCTATAATCGGTGTCATGGATCACATGCACTAAACCCTCGTGAATAAATTTGAAATATCTGTACACAACTGAGGGAATTTCATTCATAGCTACTAACTAGGGGATACCCAGCTTCACTTTGAAAAGATTAGACCCTGAGATTATGTCAAATAGTAGGTTTGTAGATTTAGGTCCGATAAGCACTGACAAAATAATGCTACCAAGGGGAGATACAAAAAATTCCATTATGCATACAGATGGTGCTCATAGGTGCGTCATACCAATCTTTGTGTAAGAAGTTAATTAACATGATCTCCTCGGTTATAATATTCACTTGTGACATCAAGTCAACAAGAACACCTGTTATAGTATTCCCATTAATTTGGGCAGGGATATAAAGAGGAGATGGTTCTTTATTAAATCCCATTTGTAGGTCCTACGAGGTGAAGATTATAACTGAACTACTACTCAAAGGTTGTGTAGAGGGGATAGGTAGATGCAGGAGAGAGGCCATCACACATAGTAAACAATACTCTCACAAAGCCCCCCAAAGGTCTACAATAGGGCGGTGACCCAGTTAAGGCTTCATTTTGCAACACCTACAAAACCTTCCAACTACGCCTGCTAGGGGTCATAGGTTGGGGCGTAAGGAGAAACACCTCACAACAATTACACCTACAACAATCCTATAATGTGAGGAAAGGACCCTTCAATACTACCAAATGAAACCAAAATGGTTCACGTTGGGTTCACCAAAAATGTAAGAGAGGAGGACCAACCACACTAAGGCTCCAGGTCACAAAGAACCAAGAGTAGAGGGATACCCTAACTTACCTCACTGTTAAAGGACAAGGATTGAGAATCAAGAGCACTATGTAGTACTTTTTTCACTCTTCAGACTTGAGTTCATGTTTTGGCCAGGTTGGCTAGTTTTTGGAGTTGGTACTGTGTCTCAGACAACTCTCTATCCAAGGATAACAACGTAGTTCTAAGACGGTAGCATGGAATGTTGGCATCTCTTGAGCATGTTGGCGTTTATAAAGTCAAAAATAGTAAACACAACAAAAACTACAAAAAAACCTACTAATGGCCTAGCTAGCTAATCTAGGCGGTAAAAATAGAATGAGAAAGTATAGGAAATAGATACTAAAATAATAAAGCAAGTAAATAAGAACTAGGGTGATGAAGATGATCTCATAGAAGCACCAGTTCACTAGCTAGCTCCACACGTACATCCTCCTACACACAAGAAAGAGGGAAAATTGTTGGGGTTGTATAGGGGCCTACCTTAGTCAAACCCCCATTTTGGTGTTTCCACCTCCATGGGTCTACCCAAAAAGAAATAGAGTAGAATATGGAATAAAGGAAAGAAAAGAGAGCAATACAAACTACAAAATAATGTAATGCTACTCACCAAATCACAAAGGAGAGGAGTGAAGTGTTACCACCTCCACCCAAAAGCTCACTAGTCAATGGAAGGAGAAAGCAAGCTATGAACTTGGCGAAGTCACCACCTCCGCAACCATGATGAATGGAGGTCTCGCAAGACTCCAAGATCACAACATTTGTAATGGCTTCACACTTGCAATATGGAGTTGATGGAGTGCTCAAATGTTGCTTGAGAGTGAAGTGAATGCTTAAAATGCTCAAGCGAATTGCTAGAGAGTCAAATGAAGTGAGAATGAATGAATTTTAAGGAAGAATGAGGAAGAATCTACCATTTTTGGGTTGGTTGGTCGAGGAGGGACTTTACAATTAAGCCTCAATCAGGTTTGTAATGCATCTACCAACTCCAGACACGAGAATCCATTAGGGACAACATCATGCCGTGTAGATGTTTTTGTGTCGCACATTCATCCCCAACAAATATTCTCTCACCAACACAAAGAATAGATGCCAAGTGGATGGAAGGAAGTTGCCTAGTGATGTGGAATTTCACATTTAGATTTTATTTTCTAAGGTGAGGGTATGTGAAAGGGGAATTTGCATAAGGGGTGCAAATTCGCTCCTATACACTTGGGTATAAGGGTTGGATTTTAATGTCAACATCCAAGGCTGTGTTTTCTACAAAATATAGAAAAACAACAAAATGTCAAACATGTTGTCCATTGGGCTTGCATATTTTTCAATGTTGATATAAAAAAAAATCACAATAATGTCAATCTCTCTCTTACCATTATAACCATGTATTTATTTTATATTTCAAATATGTTATGTGTTGTACTAATTCAAACATTATGAGTTTGAAAGGCTTGTGATTCTCACTATCTCCATAGCACCACTTTAAGGGGATAACCTCTCAATAGAGCATATACTCCAATTAAAAATATTCAAGATACCTTCTATTTGGGAACTCATTATAATATCTAGAGTATTGCCAAAGATAGCTCCTACCATAACATTCTTGTGGGATAATTACATTATTCTAACTAACTAATGGTATAACTTACAAATTATATGCATTCAAATTTATTTAATATCGACTATGGGAAACTTACATAGTTGTGAACACTAGACCTACATTTTGTTCAAACAATGACAAATATTAGCATAATTAGTCAATTAAAACAAAGTAAATAAAGCACTCCTATGAAATACTTGATCATGCTAAGTATGGCAACAAGATAATAAGAAAACAATGAAGCTAAATGAAAGCATATAAAGCATATTCAAAATCTATCCCATAGTGGGAGTGGTGCTCCATTGATGTGGAAATAATTTCCTTTTCCACCCCCTTTGATAAAGCTTCCAAGATGTGATGAAGTCCAATTGCCCTCAAAGATAATGATAGCAATTGAAGGATAATGACTTTGCATAAAGAAGTGGATCCATTTCAAGTAGAAGAGGCTTCTACTTATAGGAGTGAAGGGTTGAAGAAGAGGTAAAATTGGTGAATGTGGGATAAAAGGGGAGCCAATAGGATTGTGACACTTGTCACGAGTCTATTGGATGAGGATGGAGCACATTTTGGGGAATGTGTAGAGTAAAGAGGATGTAACATAAATAAATGAAAATGGTTGAGAATGTAAGAGGATTAAATGAATGTGGTTGGAGATGTAAGAGAATGTGGGTGAGGATGTAAGAGAGATTAATGCCTTTATAAGAGGCATTAAGATTTGGGTAAAAGCGTCAAATAAGTGGAGTTATTGAAGGAATATTCGCAAAGAATATGCTTTTGTGAGAGAAAATAGGTTAATTATTTAATTAAAAGAAATTATTTTCATGTGCAAGTTGGTTAATTGATTAGGGGTTTAGTTTGACCAAGGTTTAGTCAAAAGCTAGAGAATGGGTAATGAGGATTATGAGTTAATTAATTCATAATTAATCAACTTGAGGGGATTAGGGGCTCAAGTGACATTTGATTTAAATAATGATTTATTAAATTAGATGAGAGGACTTTAGGGTTTTAATTAAATAAATTGATTTATTTAATTAAACATGATGAACATTATTGAGTAGGAAGTGAATTAATCAAATAAACTTAATTACTTGATTAATAGTAGAAGTGATGTTAATTAATTAGAATTAGGTGCATAATGTTAGTTAGGATTATTTATGTGTCTATATTTTTCCCCTCTTTGAAGCAATATACCAGTTGTGTTGGTTCAAAGACTAATGTTGCCAAGATCGAAATTCAAAAATTTCTTGATTTTTTTGAATGCCCCATTGTTGCCCTAGCGGAAAGAAGTATGCTGGTACACTGCCCCCTCAAAAGATCGAGCAAAAATTTCAGTTTTAGGTCGAGCTCACGAAAAATATGCTTTATGGATGTATGGATGGTTATGTTATGAGATGCTTAGACTAACATATCTATATTATGATAACGATGCAAATGGGATGTTTTTAAGATGCTTAGAATAACAAATCTATATTATCCTAAACATCTTAAATGATGATGCAATGCATGTGAGATGGATGATGTTTCCTATTATGATGATTTGTATGAGAATGTAGGATGGGTATGCTAACGTTTTATGAATGTAGGCAGATTTTTGGTGAATGTCATGATACCATGTTAGCATGAAAGAGGATAGAAGAATGAAAACCCTTGATTCTAAGAAGATGCAAAAGTCCAACAAGTCTATGAGTCATCGATAATTTATTAGATATGATGTTGATTTTTTTATTATCCAAGGATTGGGGATATAAACAACACAAGTTTCCTTATGTTTGATATAGCATGGCATCAAGGTACAGACAACCAGGATGGTGTGGTATCTAGTGCAATGGACTTTGACTTAGCAAATAGATAGGAGTATCCTTGTTCACATCGAGCATACGAAACCTTGTTAAGATGTACTTTAAATATTTCAAAAATATTAGACTAGAACACAAAAAGGAAAAACCTAACAATGTAATAGTGAACAAGATGTCCAAAACATCCTCCCTACATACCAAAAAAAGTGAGCATCGCCAAGTTATATTATATGAATATCCAACAAGCACAGTAGACAAAAGATAATGTTCAATACCCCATTCCTTTCTCTCTAATTCTTTTAGATTAGACATCATCAATAAGTCATTGTGTAGACATGAAAAATATCCTGATCAACTAACTTTGATTCTTCTTTAATCACCCCTCTATTAACCATTTAATTAATTCATCTTAGTTCCTCTGTTAATCAATCAAACATATTTAAATCATTATCCTCTTTTGATTAAAAAAATCATTTTATTTATTTAATCCTAAAGTTCATCTTTAATTAAATAAACCAATCTTATTTAATTAATCTCTAAAGTCCTCCATTTAAATTAAATGAATTCATCTTTAACACTAACATAACCCCCTTTAGCTAAATAAATCAAAATATTTATTTAACTAAGTCTAAATCATTTTCCATTTCCTTTTGATTTATTTTAATCCATAAATCTAAATCAAATAGGTCAATCACCTAATCTGCACTTAAGTTAACTAAATCATGATTAATGTTAATCGAATCCATGTCACATCCTCTAGCTTTTCCACTTGCACAAATAAATCAATTTAACTAATTTATTAAATCTTCGTTTTCTCTCAACAAGGCATAAAAATGGAATATTCCTCCATTTCAAATCTCCCTCCAAGTGGGATGATTCCTTCCAAAAAGGAATTTATTTCACCTTACAAGTCCTTTTGCATTGACCCAAGTAGCCATTACTCCATTTGACTCTCCCTCCACCTTGTCATTTCAACATTTTCAAATTTCAAATTTATGCATTTATGGGCACATTCATCAAAATGTTCACATCCTTGGACCATTCACATGGTGACAAGTGGCTTCATCCTATTGGTTGGGTTTTTATCCCACATTCATCCCTTTTTCCTCTTCTCTCATCAAAATCTTCTATAAATAGAGAGGTTATCCTTCATTCTCATCATCCACAATCTTCATGCAAAGTTACTCTCTTCACATTGAGAGCTAATTTTGTCCACTTCATTGTCATAGCATTGTATCTTCATCATTGGCTTTTCAAGGGTTGGGAAATGGTCACTTTTCACATCAAAGTGACACCAATCCACTATGGAATAGGTATACATTGTTCCTCTTTTATGCTTCCAATTAGTTTGTTTTATTATCTTGTTTGTGAGGCATTATGTATTATTTCATAGGGATGTTGGATGTTTGTTTTTCTTTAAAATCTGAAAATGGCTAAAACTCTAAACAAGACATTAGCATGGTTATTCATTGGAAAGAGTTCAATTAGATAAATCAAAAGAAAAGATCAAGTAAACCAATAAGTCAATGTTCTTCATACCTCTACCCAAGAATAAACTACGGTGATGCTTAATGTTGATTTTCATTGTAGGAATGATGCATCCTAGAACATGATGTTATCAGATGATGTTGCAACTAACGGGATGATGGGCTATTAATACCAAGAGTTGAACAACTTGTTTACCTATTTACCTAGACTTAAGAACTTTACATTTGAGTTTACACTTTCAATTTTCTATACTTATTTCTGATTGTGTTGCCAAAGGTTGAAGATGACGATTGATTTATTGTGAGTGGATGTTTATTGTAGGTGAACGTGAGATGGGACAAATTATTTTTGGTTTTTTGAATATTTTTGGTATTTTGAAATGTTTTGAGTTTGTTTTGGTATTTTTGAGATGTTTTACAGATGTTTTGATTTTCAAATTTTCTATTTTTTTTTTGTTTTTTGAGATTTTGATCAAGAACCTAACCTAAAGACCTATCCTAGGGGCCTTGGGGGCTAATAAAATATTAGCCTTGCCTATTTTATACACATAGATACCACATAGTTTGACTGACTGACTCATTTATTGATGAAGTATGAACATGTGGATTACTAGTTTATTATGGTGGATACCTAAAGAACCTATCCTAGGGCTCTCGGGGGATGATCAAAGATTAGTCTTTCCTATGTTATACATGCAAAAGCCTCATAGTTTGATATGGTAACTATTTTTTTGAATTAATTCTATTTTTGACTTTTTTTTGGATTTTTGACATGTTTCAAATGTTTTTGGATTTCTTGATTTTATGAATGTTTTTGCATTTTTTCATGTTATGGAAGATATCAAAGATACACAAAGCCAATCCAATGGAGGTATAGAGACATGCCCCTAGTGTGATGCAATATACTACTTCGATATAGGAAGGACAAATTGACCTTAGGAATGTTTCAAGTAGTGCTAGGATGGAACATGATATCGATGCAGGATCAAGCTATGATGAGGATGCAGATGGGTGATGGAAAGAATGATGGGTAGAGGGTGGTGGAAGGCAATAGAAGGTGATGAAAAACAAGCCAAATAAATTGATGGTGGATGGAAAGTTCCTATTTACACAAGGTGCTTGATTGCCAGGTTTTCACCAAGGTACTTGCCCAAAGCGCCACCAAAGTAGTTTTCACTAGAGGATGATTTTTTCTTTACTGTTTTCAATCTATTTTCTGATTTTTTATCATTTTTTTTTTTTGTATTTTGGATTTATACCTTGCAATCTTAGGAATAAAACTTTTTAAGATGGGAGCTATTGATGGGCTCCTGTAGAGGCTCACCTTCTAGCGTGAACAACTAATACACTCTTGATTTGTAACTTGCAGTGATGAAAAAGGGTCCCAACTAGTTGGGATCAAATTTTTCTTTGTTTTCAGGATTGGGTACATTCTTCTTATTTTCTTTCAACACAAGCTCACCGAATTGGAAGGACCAACTTTTGGTATTTTTGTTATATCTCCTTTTTGAGATGGTTCTAATAAACCTATAGGTGGTTCAAAGCATCCATGTGTTGCTTGTCTAACAATTCCAACTCATTCAACTATGACACCTGATACTCCTCAGCAGTGATAAGATTCTCAGGGATGGGAGCTCGACCTCAAAAGGCAAGATGGATTCTGATCTGTAGACCAAGGGAAAATGGGTTGCACCTATAGGTGTGTGAATACTCATTCGATAGGCCCATAAGGCAAGATTTAGATATAGGTTCTAGTCACAACCAACTTCATTGACCATTTCCTTTATAGGTGTCAGTCACAACTAGCTTCATTGACCAATTTCTTTAGGATTTTCAACATGTTTTTATTCATAGCCTTAGATTAGACATTACCTTGGGGGTAATACGAGGTGGAGAAGTGATGTTGGATATTGAATTTTTGGCATAGCTCACGAAAATCCTGGTTTTTGAAGGGTGTTCCATTATCAGAGATAAGGGCTTGTGGGACACCGTAATGATAGATGAGGTAATTTTGTAATGTACTAGCCCTTCTATGAAGTAAAAATTTCTAAATTTTAAGTAAATAAATAAGTAACAAACCATTTCAATAAAAAAATATTTTCTTTATTGATAATTTCCAACCAAGATGCATAACATATTACAACATGAATTCCTTTTCTTTTCATCTAATACATCAAAGAAAGAAACATACATTTACATACATAGCTCAAAGAGCTTTAGAACAAATAGTTTTAAGATGGTCCAAGATCCTTCCTTTCAAATCTTGGCTCTTATGTCACCTATTGTGGAGGAGAAGCATCACTTAGATGTTTTTCCACCAACCAATGACTCATAATGAGGTCCCCCTCACATCTATCATTTGATAGAAGGCCCTTCCCTTCGACATAGAGATTGGTAGAGTAATCGATAATAAAAACCAACTAAGCATAGTGTTGTGTCCTACATAACTAGAACTTGTAATCCCACAATCTCTATCTAGCATGTAATACTGGATCACGGTGAACTGATAGTGGAGCCAAATGTCATCATACTACTTTGGCCAAAGTGTTTCATTCAATATGTTCTACTGAGGGTCATCTATCACATACACTACTCAAGGCCAATTTGACTTAAGGTTATCTTAAGCTACGCATAGGTATTTCCTTCAATGTAGAGTCCATCATTCTAGATAACCTACAATCATATTAATCTACTATGAATAAACCTTCTTAACTAATAAGTTCACAAGCTAGGTATTTATGTCCAATGGATAGTCCTTCATTCAAAAAATAACCTAAATACTTGGATAACCCTACTTACAAGTAAACAAATTCCCTCCCATACTAGATTATCTCTCCTAGGAGTAAACAAAAGCTTTCCTAGTTAAATCATTGATTTGTAAATGATGCTTAGAATTTTCTTATTACACCTTAATACAAATTTATGCCAAGATATTTTATTGATGTGTTTGCAAGTGAATTAGTAAAACTAATGAACATATAGAAAACATGGAAATCATAGATGTGAACAAAAAAATATGACAAGAGAGAGAGTTGATAACGGAGTTAACCAAACTCTGGCTACGTCTGTGGATACGTTTGAACATGAATCATTTTATTCCTTCTTCTACAAGATGTTGGGACCTTCTCACAAGTGTTTACAAAAATAACTACCTTCTCCTTAACTAAGGATTCAAGGAGGCAACTCACACTAATGGCCTTTTTCCAAAAATCAGAAGGACAAACTCTTTACAATGCAAGCTTTTACATAGCTCTCTCAAAAATTCACCGAAGCTTCAAGCCTCGAACTAAGCCTATAGCCCTCCTCAAGAATTTGATATTATAAAGGAGATAATTCTCCAAGTGAAGTGATCATGAATGCCTCCTAACACTCCCCTTTTATACACAAAAATTTCCCAATATGGTTTAAAACCATAAGATTACAAAAATCAATCAATCTCCAATTTACAACATTAAATCTCCTTAAAATAAACCTAACCCTTTAAATTCATGGCTCTTATAATTTTTAGCCTTACAATAATACTTAAGCAAATCCCCTTTATTGTTTAGATGGCTTATCCATAAGCCTAAAAATATATTTTGGGCTTAAAATGTTATGGTCCATATTTAATATGATTAGGTTTTATTTCAATGGTTTATATTTTATGAACCTTAATATATTTATCAGGTTAGGCATAGTTTGTTTTGATTTTATGTTTTATGTGTGTGGAGGAGGCTCGGGCTAAACTCTTCCATGTAGGTGATTATGGACTCGGATGAGGACCTTGAGGAGTGTCCCCTATTAGATAGCGAGTATTCTATTAGTGGAAGGAGGGATGTAGTATTTTTCTTGGTTCATTTATTAGACTAACACATATTATGGTTGCGGCGTGCACTTGACACTTTTTATGGTGTACTATGTACCTTGAGACTATGTTGGTGGTTGTCCACCATTTTGACTTGTTGGTTGACAGCTTAGGTTGTTGGGATGATGGTGTAGGAGAACCTTCACATCACCATGATTCTATTTTGTAAATAATTCCATTTTTCCATTTTTAGGGTTCACTCAAATTCATTTCATGAGTAATTGCAAAAAAAAATGTAATCAACAAATAATGTCAATTTGCAAAAAGTGAAAGTTACAATTAGGGAGTTAAAAGATCATTAGGAAGTAAACATGGGTAGGAAGTTGGAAATCAGTTAGAAACTGATCATACATGGTCTAAATTCCTTTAAAAAGGCTTTTGTAATCATTTTGTGGTTTTTGGTGATTGAATCCTTGGATCTAATAATGAATTTTTTTTGATTTTATGCAGATTTTCACATAAATTCTCTGGTTTTTGGTGTTTTATGACCATTGCATGGGCTGGAGTACATTTCTAATTGTTTTCATGTGTTATTACTCTCAATCACCTTCCAAATAAACATTGTCTCATGTAGATTGGTGTTGATTTGTGGAAGTTATGTTGGTTTTATTGACTACAAATTTTTAGATTTCTCTATAACAGTCATGTTGCAGCAAATTGTATGTAATGCCCCGTCTTGTAACCTAAGGAATGTAGCAATTGTCTACGAAAATGAAATAATTTTTTTTTTTTAAGTGTTAATATTAATTTAATTAGTTGCATACATTCTCTAAGTTACGCGACGTCACACTACTTGAGATTCCATAGACAACTTTAGTATTTAGCATTGCATGTATTTAATTAACATAAACTTTAAAAGTAAACATTGCACAACATTTGAATTCCATTCATGATAGTATAAAGTACAAATAAGATTCTTACATTGCATTAAAAATGACATTACAATACTCATTCTTCGAATGAGGTAGATCAAATAATAGATTACAAAATTTATATATTTCAAATGTTCACCTCATAACAATTGAGGAATGTTACAAATACAAGATTTCCAATGATGCAATAAAGAAAGTATATATATATCCGAGTACGAGCTCTCCATCCATGAAGCTCTCATTGCCATGATCATAAACTGGGGACCTAACGAAGTAAGGTGCACGTTCCACCCAACCATGTGGTACCCGTAGGTCCACCCCCGGTGCTAGGAGATAGTAATAAGGTTCCCTAGAAATAATCTACTAACCCTAGACACAAGTACACACTTAACTGATGGTTACATTGCTTCCAGATTAAAGACAATCAAACATACTAAGTTCACAAGGTAATCTATTATTTTAGGTGGAGTGTCATCACAACATTGCATAGGTTACCCTAGTGTTTCTTCCTAGGTTTCGGCCCCCAACTTGGGTTACCCTGGTAACCTCTTAGGAAACCCGGCCCCACATGCAAACTATTGCGGAATCGAATATCTTTTAAAGTAACAAGATATCAATTTTCCATCACAGGCCTTCTTGACTTATACACAAGACTAAATTAGCTCTTGAGTCTATAAGCGAGGCATTTAGATCTAATTAAGGATTTTAAGCTAACTAATGTTTTGTTTAGTTTTCACTGACTTACTAACTCTTTGTAAGTTACCCTGGCACCACTTTGTGTGTCGGCCCTCACACAGAGCCACTCCCCTAAAGATAACATAAGGAATCTAAATTCCCTATCTAAGGTAAACAAGGTGCACAAGAACTAACATATAATTCCAAATGACACACAATGGTCATTAAATCTTTGTTCATAAATCCAAGTGTCAAAACACCATACTATAACATGTGCACTACCCTAGACAACTCAAGGTTTGTATTTCAACAATAACAACACCCTTACTAAACAAACTTATCTGGAAGACTTATTCATCTAAAACATTCCCAATTTACCCAATAAAGAAAATACAATTTAAAACAAATCGAAACATTGGGAATCTACATTAGGATTTACTAAATCCAGTCATTCAGAATATGTAATACAAAATTAATCATCTAGGATTTGATTCAACTTCCATTTAGTACGAAAATCAAACCTATAACTTGCTCAATTTCATAACCACACATTATAATGAAACCAATATAAGCTCAAAAAGTATCAATCTAATTTAAGCACAAATAACTTAATCACAGTAAATTAATTATTAAAATATCTATATCTAGATATTTAATAAACTATTTCTTTTAAATATCTCATTAAAACATGATTACACTTCCAAATTTTCTTAACATTAAATAAATATATAATTATAAATATTATATATATATATATATTTTATATATAATATATATTATATTATTAATATACATTATATATAGCATATATATATAATAAATATAAAATATATAAATATTAATGCTAATAAATTAAATTAAAACATATATATATAAATTCGTGTGGCTGTTTAAAAAATACAAATAAAAGTTGAAGTTAGGGCTTTATGCCCTAACCTTGCACAAGTCGCGTTGTGGGTAGGGCTGCCTTCACAGCCCGCCACACAGGGCTCGGCCACCGACGGCTGAGCCGAGCGCTGCCCGTGAGGGCGGCGCTGGGCTCAGCCCTCGCTGCCGTCCCCCCGCGGGGTCGGTCGCGGGTAGCCCCGCCCCACAGTGCTTCGGCTCACTGGTTTTTTCTTTAATATTTCACAATACAAAAATCTAAAATAAATAAATAAAAATGGACGGCGAATTCATAAGAATTTCGTTCGTCAAAATTTTCTTGTTTAAAACTAATTTATCAATTTCGCCTGTACTGCGATTCACCATTTTGCACAATCCAATTTATATATGAAATAAATATATATACTCAAATATATATATATATATATTCACAATAAAAGGAAAGTAAAAATACTTCTATCAGGCAATAATTTTCAACAAGATTTTTCATTGAGCAAATTAAGAAAATTCTACAGAGTTTGTAATGGGAAATTGAGAAATTTTAACAATGTACAAAATTATTTTCTCATAAAAACCCCAATTCAACCACATAGGGTTTCTTTTCTTTTTTTTTTGAAGTTAAAAGATTTTCTTCACAATTTATTTACTCAAATATATTCTATAGAGAGAAAGCTACAGAAGTTTTCTTTTGAATCTCATCTTTCGTTTTCACTATTTTCTCTACATATCCATGATTTCTTGAAATTTATACAAAAATCAACAAATCCTTACAGAAAGAATACAGTAAACAATTTTTCCTGAGTAGAACAAGGATTTTAACAAAATGAAATTTCTTCTATAGGTAATATAAAATATTTACACAGACAATCTATTCCAAAGTAAACAAACTAAAATACACAGGAAAATACCTATTTTCTTGTAGCTTCAAAAACTTGTTTGGTGAAGAGTTGCTTTGCCTGAAGCTTCCAAAGCCTTTCCCGAACACAAAATCCCAAACTATGCCAAAATCTCAACCAGAGATCTTCCAGAAGGATTCAACAATTCACAAAGGCAATCACAAATTTTCCAAAGAACAATTTTTAAATAGAAACCTCTTCTTTTCATTTCCCATGAAGAAAAAGTAATCTTCTATTTTTCCCAAATCCCAGATAACATCCAAGAAAATCCTCAACAAGAAGTAATTAATTCCACTGCCACACATGTCGAGAAGAAAAAATATCTTTCAACAACCTCATGGCAATCTTTCATTTCTTCCTTATCAAAAATTGAATGCCTTTTTAAAGAATTTTCAATTTTCAATTTTCAAAATACAAATTTCCTTTTTCTTTATTTTATTTATTTATTTAACAATTAAAATACCATTTCCCACATAATAATTAATTTAAAATTAAAATCTATTCACACAATAAAGGTAACTTTAATTTAATTTATTTATTTAATTAATTAAAATCAACAGTAAATTAAAGAACAAACTATCATAAAATTGACAAAATTTTCCTTTCAAAACAATTAATCCAATCAGAGACAAACAAGACAACCAAAGACTCCAAACTAAAATTGACGATATCTTGACTGGGTTTAAGACTAGACTAGGATAAACCATGTTACTACCTCCCAATCAACATTTCCGTTGAGTCTTGACACGCTCAGACCTGAGTAACAGGTGGAGTTGGTGTCATGTACCTGCAATCCTGCAACCAAACAAATGACATATATATATATATATATATATATATATATAATTCATTGTATAAACACACCATATGGAGAAAATCACGGACATCACAGGGCACTCGTAAGTGAGTGATGCAATTCCGTTCTCCACACCAATACACGTCACATCAAACTGAAAAATTAAATAACAGTTAATCTACCATAAACATATATATAGCAATAACATCTGAAGGAAACATCTACGCTATTACAAAGCATGTCAGAAATTAATTATCACCATACAATGTTTAACATATCACAACGAATCCACTATCGCTCAAAATTCAGCGATCAAAATATACAAAACAATGTACCAAAGTCTATCAATGTAAAAACATGCAAACAGTAAACATAAGCATAAATGGTGGGGTACTACATCCTTCCCCTAGGATCGAGGCTTGCTCTTGAGAAAGCTGCTTGACGGATAGGGATAAAGTTCCTCATGCATGTCACATCATCTGAAGTAGCGAAGCCTCATGGCTAGGATCACATTAGACCCTCACCTAATCAGCGTCTCTCTGCGACCCTAAGACCCGATCAGTGTAATAGAATGGCCATAGGCTCCAAAGCCAGCTGCCCGTCCTCTACCTGTAACGCATTCCAATCAATTACATGAGAAATGTCGGGATGATATGGTCTAAGAACTGATACATGAAAAACATCATGAATGTGTGACAAACTAAGTGGTAAGGCGAGTCGATATGCCATAGGACCAATCCTCTCTAGGATCTCAAATGGCCCAATGAAACGAGGCACAAGCTTAGAGACTTTTCCATAATGGATTGGACTCTTTCGCAGTCGCACACGAAGAAACACTCTATCACCAACTACAAGCGTGATCTATTCTATATTGCATCGGCATGCTTATTTGCCTATCATGTGCTGCTATCAAATGTTCTCTAATACGATCAACCTGTTGTTCCATGTCTCGAAGCATCTCAGGACCAAGTAACACTCTATCCTCAAGTCGATCCCAACTTAATGGAGTTCGACAAGGACGTCTGTATAATTCCTGAAATGGTGGCATACCTATGGAACTCTGATATCTGTTATTGTAAGCAAATTCTACTAAGTACAGATAATCCTCCCAACGTGATTGTTGGTCCATTACGTACATTCTAAGCATATCCTCTAATATTTGATTAACTCTCTCCATTTGTCCATCTGTTTGAGGATGATACGTTGAACTGAAGTTCAACTATGTACCTAGAGCATGTTGTAATGAAGTCCATAGGGCTGATGTAAATACGGGATCTCTATCAGAAATAATCCTACGAGGAATCCCATGCAATCTAACTATGTCCTCCATAAATATCCTAGCTACGGATGAAGCATTGTAAGATGATTGTACTGGCAAAAAATGAGCCACCTTAGTCAATCGGTCAATAGTTACCATAATGGCATCATGTCGACGTGATGATGTAGGTAACCCAACAATAAAGTCAACAAATATAATACTCCATTTCCATTCAGGAATGAGATGTGGCTGCAATAATCCAGCGGGATGTTGATGCCGGCTTTGACTGGCGGCATTCAAGACATCTTGATACATGGTCGGCAATATCCGCGTTTCATACCCGGGCGGAAATACAATTGCCAAATATCCACATGCATTTTCTTATCACGGATGGAGAGGCTGAATCACAGACTCGATGAGCTTCAGTCATAATCAATGTACGAAGACCCTCAAAATGTGGTACATATATATGACCCAAATACCATAATATACCATCTGGTTCAAGGATATACCCTACAAATCAACCTTCTAAAGGTCTACCAGATTCAATCTCTGACCTCACTTCTTGATACAATCTATTAGTAGGAAGTGTTGCAAGTATTTGACCTCTCAAATCTACTTCAAGAGTAGTGTGAGAGATCTCATGTAAATGACGACTAAGGCGTCGGCCACTACATTTCTCTTTTCCTTAGACAAATTTCACTTCGTCGTATTCACACGGAGCTCATCCGCAGTCTCATCTAGCATTGAGTTAGAGAACAGCGTAAAATGTATTGTAAGACTATGGTGATTAATGAAGTTCAAAACGGTGACCCAATAAGAAATGCCTCCATCGAACTAATGCATGCACAACTGCAGCAAGTTCTAAATCATGAGTGGGATAGTTTAATTCATGATCCTTGAGTTTGTGAGACTCATAAGCAATCACACGCCCATCTTGCATTAGAACTGCTCCCAAACCCTCTAAGGATGCATTCGTGCAAACTACAAAATCCTTAGTAGGATCAGGAACAATCAATATAGGCGCATTAGTCAACTTTTCTTTAAGTTTCTGAAAAGCCAACTGACACTGCTCTGTCCAAACAAACTTCTTCCCTTTTCTCTGAAGAGAAGTAATAGGATGACCAATTCTAGAAAATCCCTGAACAAACCGCCTATAATAACCAGCTAGACCCATGAAACTACATACTTCACCTATATTAGTAGGCACAGGCCAATCAACAATACCTTGAATCTTTGAAGGATCCACAGCAATACCTTTTTCAAAAATCACATGTCCAAGGTATTTTACTTCAGTTTGAAAGAAGTCACACTTCTTCAGGTTCGCATATAATTGATTTTCCCTTAAACATTGCAATACCTGTCTCAAGTGCTCTTCATGCTCCTTCATGTTTCTCGAATAGATCAAAATATCATTGAGAAATACAAGGACAAAGCGATCAAGGTATGTACGAAAAACATGATTCATTAAACTCATAAATACTGATGGTGTGTTTGTTAACCCAAATGGTACTACTGTGAATTCGTAGTTCCCATAACGAGTTCGGAATGCAGTTTTATGAATGTTTGCTTCAGTAATTCACAATTGATGGTAACTAGATTTCAAATCAATTTTAGAGAACACATTAGCTCCCTTGATCTGATCGAAAAGATCATCGATTCTAGGCAAAGGATAACGATTCTTAATCGTAACCTTGTTCAATTGACAATAATCAATGCACAGTCTAAGTGATCCATCCTTCTTTACGAAGATGATAGGTGCTCCCCATGGAGAAACACTAGGATGAATAAAACCCTTTTCTAATAGTTCTTCTAACTGGATACGAAGTTCCTCTAACTCCTGAGTAGTCATTCTATATGGAGCTCAAGATATAGGCTCTGCTCCAGGAACTAGGTCAACTCTGAAATCAATATCCCTCCTCGGTGGAATTCTAGGTATATCATCAGGAAACACGTCAGTGAATTCCCTAAGAATGGGATGATCATCAAGAGATATCTCTCGACTCTCACCTTCTTCCAAATCAGTAACTGTTGTAGCAAACAATTGACAACCTTGATGAATACATCTCTTTAATTGCATAGCAAATATCATCCGCAAAGAGATAGGTCTTTGAACACCTATGATTTCCACTTTTGCACCTAAATCATTAATGCAACTAACTTTCTTAAGTCGATAGTCAATCACAGCATGATGAGATGCTAACCAATCCATACCTAAAACTATGTCATACGATCCTAAAGGTGTAATATGAAGATCCACTAAAGTAGTTAACGTACCAATTTTAAGTTCACAATTATGTACTAAGTTATCTACTACTACTTTCACCCCAGAGGAAAATTCTACCTGCCACTTATCGCCTTGCTTTACCGCCACAAGACCACATCGCTCAACGATGGTAGGTGAAAAAAAGGAGTTGGTAGCTCCAGAATCAAAAATAATGGAAACACTAACACCATGTAACTTACCTGAAGTCTCGACTACTGTGTTCTAGTGATTGGCTTGGTGGTCATTAACCACAGCATAAACTGTATGTGATCGTCCTGCATCACCAACTGTAGGCTCAGAAACTATAGGTCGAGGCCCAAAACCTGAAGAACCTCTCAACGGACACTGCCTAGCAATGTGTCCCTATTGACCACATGAGTAACAATTGGTGCCTCTACCGAATCCTCTGCCACCCGAAGGTGCATTGGATTGCTGGAAACTACCTCTACTAACTGTAGACTGCGTACTCTGAGCAAGCTAATCCTGTCTATTGCACTTTTTGCGCCACCAGTTGTGATTCTTTCCTGATTGCGGGCTATTACCTTGTTGTGGTTGTGGATTATTATTCTTTTGAGGTGTACGTTGTTGTTGTTGTTGCCCACAGTTAGAGGGTGTCTGTTGGTTCCTAGAGGAACCCCTTGTCTGTGCCTGTCCACCCTGTGGACTAAAACTTGTTGTAGGAGCACTGCCTATCTGTACTCCTATGTGACCACCTAACGCCATAACAAGATTCTCTTCCACTATACAAGCCTTCTCCACAACAACTTCCATAGTATTTGGCTCAAAGACTCTGACTCCACCACTAATGTGGGCATTTAAGCCCCTGATGAAGTGTTGTACTAGCATCGCCTTGTCATCTCCAACACCTACATACTGCATGAGTTCATAAAATCTATGTTCATATTGCTCAACAGATAGAGCCAACTGACATAAATCACGAAACTCGTCAGCCCGTCGTTGCCTCTAGTGTTCCGATAGCAACCGTGCTCTAAACCTCTCTAGGAACATCTCCCAAGACACTGACCCAATATCTAAATGGAGCTTCTGCTCCTCTAGGCACCATCAAGTAGGGGTGAATCCTCTCAGATGCATGATAGCACATCTCGCTCGGGTATTGCTACCGTAAGGGTGCATAGCGAAACATCTACCCAAGTCCAAAAGCTAGGTCTCTGCCTCTAAACCACCTCCTGTACCATCAAAAGTAGGAGGGTGTGCCCTCAACAAATCTCACATGTGTCCTATAATAATAGCATCCTGATGCACTGTATCATCTACTCTCCTTGGAGATCTATCTCGCTCTCTAACTACCTCTTGATCAACTTCCTGTCTAGGTCCAAGTTGAGCTAGGACTTCCTCTAATAAAGGCTATAACTATGAACCCTCTACTCCTGACTATTTAGGAATCTATCCCTCATTCCTCTGATCCAACTGCTCTACCTGATCACTCTGATGAGGGCTCAGAGAGGGAGTAACCTGAGGGATTGGCCCTCGGCCTCCACCTCGACCTCTACCATGACCTCTACCACGTTGTCTAGGCATGATCCTACACATAAACAATAATGAGTCTTAGATACTAATCAACCAAGGCTAACAGATAGCGACACTACATACTAGGTCAACCTAATGGGCTCGCGATTACCCAGAGCGTCCAGTGTTAGTAACCTTCGCTCTGATACCAATCTGTAATGCCCCGTCTTGTAACCTAAGGAATGTAACAATTTTCTACGAAAGTGAAATAATTTTTTTTTTTAAGTGTTAATATTAATTTAATTAGTTGCATACATTATCTAAGTTACGCGACGTCACACTACTTGAGATTCCATAGACAACTTTAGTATTTAGCATTGCATGTATTTAATTAACATAAACTTTAAAAGTAAACATTGCACAACATTTGAATTCCATTCATGATAGTATAAAGTACAAATAAGATTCTTACATTGCATTAAAAATGACATTACAATACTCATTCTTCGAATGAGGTAGATCAAATAATAGATTACAAAATTTATATATTTCAAATGTTCACCTCATAACAATTGAGGGATGTTACAAATACAAGATTTCCAATGATGCAATAAAGAAAGTATATATATATCCGAGTACGAGCTCTCCATCCATGAAGCTCTCATTGCCATGATCATAAACTGGGGACCTAACGAAGTAAGGTGCACGTTCCACCCAACCATGTGGTACCCGTAGGTCCACCCCCAGTGCTAGGAGATAGTAATAAGGTTCCCTAGAAATAATCTACTAACCCTAGACACAAGTACACACTTAACTGATGGTTACATTGCTTCCAGATTAAAGACAATCAAACATACTAAGTTCACAAGGTAATCTGTTATTTTAGGTGGAGTGTCATCACAACGTTGCATAGGTTACCCTAGTGTTTCTTCCTAGGTTTCGGCCCCCAACTTGGGTTACCCTGGTAACCTCTTAGGAAACCCGGCCCCACATGCAAACTATTGCAGAATCGAATATCTTTTAAAGTAACAAGATATCAATTTTCCATTACAGGCCTTCTCGACTTATACACAAGACTAAATTAGCTCTTGAGTCTATAAGCGAGGCATTTAGATCTAATTAAGGATTTTAAGCTAACTAATGTTTTGTTTAGTTTTCACTGACTTACTAACTCTTTGTAAGTTACCCTGGCACCACTTTGTGTGTCGGCCCTCACACAGAGCCACTCCCCTAAAAGATAACATAAGGAATCTAAATTCCCTATCTAAGGTAAACAAGGTGCACAAGAACTAACATATAATTCCAAACGACACACAACGGTCATTAAATCTTTGTTCATAAATCTAGGTGTCAAAACACCATACTATAACATGTGCACTACCCTAGACAACTCAAGGTTTGTATTTCAACAATAACAACACCCTTACTAAACAAACTTATCTGGAAGACTTATTCATCTAAAACATTCCCAATTTTCCCAATAAAGAAAATACAATTTAAAACAAATCGAAACATTGGGAATCTACATTAGGATTTACTAAATCCAGTCATTCAGAATATGTAATACAAAATTAATCTAGGATTTAATTCAACTTCCATTTAGTATGAAAATCAAACCTATAACTTGCTCAATTTCATAACCACACATTATAATGAAATCAATATAAGCTAAAAAAATATCAATCTGATTTAAGCACAAATAACTTAATCACAGTAAATTAATTATTAAAATATCTATATCTAGATATTTAATAAACTATTTCTTTTAAATATCTCATTAAAACATGATTACACTTCCAAATTTTCTTAACATTAAACAAATATATAATTATGAATATTATATATAAATATTTTATATATAATATATATTATATGATTAATATACATTATATAGAGCATATATATATATAATAAATATAAAATATATAAATATTAATGCTAATAAATTAAATTAAAACATATATATAAAAATTCGTGTGGCTATTTAAAAAATAAAAATAAAAGTTGAAGTTAGGGTTTTATGCCCTAACCCCTGCTAAGAAGTCACATTGCGGGTAGGGGTCGTCATGTTTCACTTACGTGGCCTCACGGCCACCGAGCCGAGCACGTCTGTGGGGGCACTGGCTCGACCCTCGCTGCCATCCCCCTGCGGGGTCGGCCGCAGGTAGCCCCACCCCATAGTGCTTCGGCTCACTGGTTTTTTCTTTAATATTTCACAATACAAAAATCTAAAATAAATAAATAAAAATGGATGGCGAATTCATACGAATTTCGTCCGTTGAAATTTTTTTGGTTAAACCTAATTTATCAATTTCGCCTGTACGACGATTCACCATTTTGCACAGTCCAATTTATATATGAAATAAATATATATACTCAAATATATATATATATTCACAATAAAAGGAAAGTAAAAATACTTCTATCAGGCAATAATTTTCAATAGGATTTTTCATTGAGGAAATTAAGAAAATTCTACAGAGTTTGTAATGGGGAAATTGAGAAATTTTAACAATGTACAAAATTATTTTCTCATAAAAACCCCAATTCAACCACATAGGGTTTCTTTTTCTTTTTTTTTTGAAGTAAAAGATTTTCTTCACAATTTATTTACTCAAATATATTCTACAGAGAGAAAGCTACAAAAGTTTTCTTTTCAATCTCATCTTTTGTTTTCACTATTTTCTCTACATATCCATGATTTCTTGAAATTTATACAGAAATCAACAGATCCTTACAGAAAGAATATAGTAAACAATTTTTCCCGAGTAGAACAAGGATTTTAACAAAATGAAATTTATTCTACAGGTAATATAAAATATTTACACAGACAATCTATTCCAAAGTAAACAAACTAAAATACACAGGAAAATACCTATTTTTCTGTAGCTTCAAAAACTTGTCTGGTGAAGAGTTACTTTGCCTGAAGCTTCCAAAGCCTTTCCCGAACACAAAATCCCAAACTATGCCAAAATCTCAACCAGAGATCTTCCATAAAAATTCAACAATTCACAAAGGAAATCACAAATTTTCCAAAGAACAATTTTTAAATAGAAACCTCTTCTTTTCATTTCCTGTGAAGAAAAAGAATCTTCTATTTTCCCCAAATCCCAGATAACATCCGAGAAAATCCTCAACAAGAAGTAATTAATTCCACTGGCACACATGTCGAGAAGAAAAAATATCTTTCAACAACCTCACGGCAATCTTTCATTTCTTCCTTATCAAAAATTGAATGCCTTTTTAAAGAATTTTCAATTTTCAATTTTCGAAATACAAATTTCCTTTTTCTTTAATTTATTTATTTATTTAACAATTAAAATACCATTACCCACATAATAATTAATTTAAAATTTAAATCTATTCACACAATTAAAGCAACTTTAATTTAATTAATTAATTTATTTAATTAAAATCAACAGTAAATTAAAGAATAATAAACTATCATTAAATTAACAAAATTTTCCTTTCAAAACAATTAATCCAATCAGAGACAAACAAGACAACCAAAGACTCCAAACTAAAATTGACAATATACTATGACTGGGTTTAAGACTAGACTAGGATAAACCATGCTACTACCTCCCAATCAACATTTCTGTTGAGTCTTGACACGCTCAGACTTGAGTAACTAGGTGGAGTCGGTGTCATGTACCTGCAATCCTACAACCAAACAATGACATGTATATATATAATCCATTGTACAAACACACCGTGCGAAGAAAATCACGAACATCACAGGGCACTCGTAAGCGAGTGATGCAATTCCATTCTCCACACTCATACATGTCACATCAGACTAACAAATTAAAATAACAGTTAATCTACTATAAACATATATATAGCAATAACATCTGAAGGAAACATCTACGCTATTACAAAGCATGTCAGAAATTAATTATCACGATACAATGTTTAACATATCACAAAATGAATCCACTTTCACTCAAAAGTCAGCGATCAAAATATACAAAACAAGGTACCAAAGTCTATCAATGTAAAAATATGCAAACAGTAAACATAAGCATAAATGGTGGGGTACTACATTGTACTTGTAGGTACGACTTCCAAATGAACTAAATCATATATGGTTAGATATAGTAATGAGTAATATTTCTTTTGGAATTGGTTTGAGGTAATTTCATTGAATATTAAGAAAGTTATGCTCGTTTTGGTAGAAACTGTCAAGTTTAGATTTTGACAGGGCAGTAAGCTTTCAAAAATTCATAACTCCATTTATATTGATTGTAATCCTTTGAAAATTGGTTTGTAAGTCAATTATATTGTTTTATTCAATATTATTTAGGTTTAAATTGTAATTGTTGAAGATTTTGGTTCATTAGGTGATGCCCTAGCATTGTTACAATGCTTGGAAGAGCAATCAAGAGGGTTAGAAATTGGTATTTGATAAAAGTCTTGAATAAAATTTGGAGAATGGTTTAATATGATTGTGAAGACCTATTTACATTTTTTTGTAATGTTAGAAAGGATAAATGGGCTTGGGTTGAATATTGTGATGTTTCCAAGATGCTTTGTGGAATCAATAAATGATTTGGTGCCTTTTTTTCTGTTTGAGTGCTTTGGAATCAAGGTTTTGTAAAGGGAAAAAATGAATTTGAGATCAGTAATCAAATAAGATTTCTTTGATTTTTTGTTTAATGAGATTGAAAGTTTAGTTTTGTTCCTTTGGTTTGCAGCAAAGTTTGGTATCAGAGCCCAGGAAAGGTTTGTGCTGATAAGTTGGTTGTGGTTTGTGGTTTGTAGTTGTGTGTTTGGAGGTTGTTTGCAGGAAAGTGAGTTGTGAAGCAAAGAAGAATCTTGCTTGAGAGGATGGAAAATTTGAAGAAGCATTTGCAAGCAGAGGAAGAGAGAAAGAATAAGAAGAAGAGAGAAGCAAAGTTTGATAAAGAGATTGTTGGGATAAAAAAAGAGATAGAAAGGATGGATAAAGAGTTCCAAGAATCTATGAAGAGGATAGAAAAAATGATGATGCATGCAACAAGTTGGCACTTGAAGATAAAAAAATATACTTTTATGGCCTATAAGGAAGATAGTTAAAAGAAGAAAGAAAATAAAGGTAAAAGAGGAAGAATCCTTTGAAGATTCAAGAGAAGAATTCATTAAAGAAGATGTTGCAGAAGTTTCCAAGCATGAAGATATGCCAGAGGACTTGATTATTGTAGTTGAAGACATAGAAGGAATGATCATGAAGGAGTTAATATTTGAGGTTTGCAAGGAGTTGTAGCATGATGGAGGTGTCATGATTGTAACCTTATATCATTTCACTGTGTTACTAATGTTTTGGACAAGGGATTGTTTGCAGGTTAAAGGACAAAAGGAGAAGCATGCTATTGAGATGTATAAAGGAGTAAGGTATTTGATTTCAGAGGGGAAGCATGGTATAAAACTAATTTTCATGGAAAAATTTAAACCAAAAGTGAAAATGAAGGTGATAAGAAGCAAATTAGTGGTAGGGCATCTTGAGAAGGCAATTTTTGTTGACAACAACACTTTCAAGTAGACTTGAAATATTTTTGGTGGGGAGTTTGGAGCAGGAACACCTTCACATCACCATGATTCTATTTTGTAAATGATTCCATTTTTCCATTTTTAGAGTTCATTCAAAGTCATTTCATGAGTAATTGCAAAAAAAATGTAAAATTGTCAACAAATAATGTCAATTTGCAAAAAGTGTAAAAGTTACAATTAGGGATTTAAAAGATCATTAGGGACTAAACATGGTTAGGAAGTTGGAAATCAGTTATAAACTAATCGTACATGGTCTAAATTCCTTTAAAAATGCTTTTGTAATCATTTTGTGGTTGTTGGTGATTGAATCCTTGGATCTAATAATGAAAAAACTTTGATTTTATGCATATTTTCACAGAAATTCTCTGGTTTTTGGTGTTGTACGACCACTGTATACGCTGGAGTACATTTATAATTGTTTTCATGTGTTATTAATCTTAATCACCTTCCAAATAAACTTTCTCTCATGTAGATTGGTGTTGATTTGTGGAAGTTATGGTGGTTTTATTAAAAGGGGTGTGCTTTCATGCTTTTTTAAAGGTGTAGATTATGAGTTTTGGGTCATGTATATAGTGTAAGTTAGTGTTATAAGATGTATTAAATAGTAGTATGCTAGAGAAGTTTGGATGCTATGCTTACTCGTATTACTCTTACTATTTGATGCTCTCGGTGCTATATGTAATTACTTGTTAAACTTTTCTATTTGGACTTGGGTGATAGTTTATTTGGTTTGAGAACTATGCTAAGTTACTATGGATAAATATGTTATGTTGACATTAGAGTCAGATTATATGAATGGTTTATTTGATTCTTTCATCATGTGAATTTATTTGGGTACTTATTGAGCATGTGAATAATGTGGATATATGATGTTTATGTTATGAATATTATTGTATATGATGTTAGGATTACTTCATGATGCTAGGTGCTATGGTATTGTTTGAGAGTTAGGTGAGAGGGACAGTGTTGCATCACTCATCCGTGAGCATCGTGCTACACTGCAATTCTCTCTCACGGTGTGTATGACATTGGATATATATGTGCTTCGACACTTGGTTTAATGCAGGATTGTAGGTACCCAAGCCTCGATTCCACCTACACTATCAGGATAGGGTGAGCCTCATAAATCCCAATGGGTATGAAGTTGATAATGTAGTTGACAAGAAATTCCTACATCCTAGTCCGTCACCCCGTCTTTATGTTGATGATGTCATCTGTTTGTGACCTCATTTCTATTTTGGTATCATTTCAATTTGAATCATTTAATTTTTAATTGTTTAATTAATGTTGTTACAATGATTGATACAGTTGTTAGTTCATTACATTATTGTTCTTTTTCTTGCAAGCAACTTCTAGGAGTAAGTTGATGCCAACGAAGGGAGGATGTAGTGTCCTTCCGGTTTGGTAGTCTTTGGTTTTTTAGTAAGTTTGCTTTTTGACATACTTAGTAGTTTTGTTAAAATAGTTAATTAGATTGAGAATTATTTTACTATTGTGAATTTGAGTACCATTAGAAAATAAACTAGGTATGAGACCACTCCTCATCACCATGTCCACATAAGATGATTGATTATGTGTAATTTTATACCATATTTGGAACATAGTTAGTCACTTATCAGGGTCGGGGATTATTGGGGTATTGATTATGAACTGGTTTGAACAATCTTTATTTGGGTATAGAATGATTACGTACCCTACAAACGTATCCTATCATTACAGATTGATTTTAGGAATCCATGATAATAAATACTCATTTCTATGTATTAAGAAATTATGAATTAATATGTATTTATATGACTAATTGTCTTTTAATTGATTCCAATTTGACTTGATAATATAATTGATTTCGATAGCTAATCATTTTAATTCTACAATACTAATGCATGTTTTAATTAAAATAATAATAAAATAAAATAAAAATAATAACAACAATACAATTGTTTGATTCTAGAAGTGAATAGATTATATTAAAAGAGAATTTGATTACTTGCCTGCTTAATTATTAAATGAGGATTATATTAAATCTGTAATGCCCCACCACGTAACCCCAAAGGAAACTAATACATCTAACCTTTATGGCACAATTTTTTTTAAAACATATAAAGTATGTATATTAATGTATATAATTCATCTAATAGATTACAACTTAATCTCCTAAGTCATTTGGGGTACACGAGGTAACATTGCGCATACTAACCCATAATGAAACGATAATAAACGAAATTCTGAAATGTATAATGTAAACCATCATAATGCTAACATTAAAACATTCACAAGTGATAAACCCATATGACAAGATTAAATCAATACAATAACCATACACACATATGTCATAATCATGGGATTGAAATAAACATATTTCCACATATACAACATGAACAATAAACGATATTCACAATCATAGATCAAAAAAGAATTACATAGTATGAATGCACATTACATCAACTTCTAGTACATCTCATTGAATAAATACATAAATTTAGATCATAATACTTCCCAACACAAGTGGAAGTAATACATAAATACAAAGGTACAAGTGTAGTACAAATTATACATCTGGTAACAAGATGAACTCTGTATCATGTTGTATCTGAAAAGCACTACACATCTACTGACAGGGGACCCAAAGGGGTGTGTAGCACGTTCCACCTGACCACCTCCATGCTAGGAGTAAACAAGGAAGGATCCTTGACCAAGTTCATCTAAATAGAATACCAACAAGAATCAACTCCAAACAAGAGAGACATGAAAACACAAAGGAAAACATAACATCAAGAGACCACTTCCAGAGGCTAGCAAAAATAACAAATCAAAGGAGTGCTAGAGGAGAGTGTCATCACACAGTCCTACATGGGTTATCTTGACTACCTTTCTCTAGGCATCAGCCCCCCTATGGTTATCCTGATAGTCTCTCTAGGCACCGGCCCCATAGGGTGACTCGTATGGAACCGTTAACCTCTCATGGAGACAAGGCAACGATTTTTCCAACCATGACCTTCTCAACCCTTAGTCTATGAAAGCCCTAATGGGTGGACGAGGCATCATTACTTATCTTGTTAATGTTATTACTACCCATACCCCCTAATTCATTTAATTAAGCTATCACTCATTACACTAATCTTACATGGGTTATCCTAATAGCCCCTTTGTGGACCGATGCCCATGAAGAACCACTCTCCCTAGAAGCCCAAAACACAAAACTAAAGCTCCAAGGGGATTGTACCAACACGAGGAAATAAAATACTCACAAAATAGGTACAACCCCAACATAAATCCAAAATCACAATTACAACCAAATATAGATAAGCATCAAATCCAAAAGACATCTTAACAAACAACTTTCCCATGCCTCTAGAAGCCTAAGACCAATGTCCACAACTCCTAGTGGAGAACCATACGATCTAAGGGGTTTCCACAAGTTTATACATCATTTCATAAAATAAGAAATAGTCAATTGCAATCCACAAGAAAAAGGTATCAACATGAAATCCTTTAAAACAACATTCACATTCTAATAGGAAAACCATAATAATGTTCTATTGTCATTTCCTAAAACAATCTCATTTTGAGAAACATTTAACATTAAAATCCATTTCTATAATTTATACAAACATCTAATTTACCCAATAAATATTCTAATAGAATTTTCTCAATAAATCTTATGAAAATACACTTCCTTCAATTAAGCCTATCCCAACATAAAATCAAGCATTGAAAACATCATATAATTCACTTATTTTCACCAAGTTTATATATATATATATATACTAATTAAAATTTTAAAAATTTAAAATTAACAAATAAAAAAAATTAACCTTTAAATCATAGACCCGTGGGAGGCTGCGAACCTCTCATATGGGGAGGCCACAACCCCTCCTAGGGCTGCGTACAACCCCACAGACTGTTGCACAACAGTCCATGGATTGTTGGTACAATCGTGGGATGGTTGTGTACAACCCCCCACACTGAGGCATGGGGAACAAGGGTACGACAACAGCCGACCCTCCCCCCTGCCCAATATTTTTTTTATTTTTTTAAAAAACAAAATATTTTATATATAATTTTTTTTAAATCTATTTTTTGATTTCGTCAGCCAGCCAATGCACAAGTTTACACACACACACATATTTACAGAACAATCTAACTTCTTAGAAAAATACAGACAACAAATTTAAATATATATATATACATATATATATAGATATATATACATACATACATATATATATATATACATATATATATATATATAAACCGTAAGTCTAAAAAGAAATTACATTCCTCAATATAAAATCTAGTAAATATATATATATATATATTTAAATTGGGAAATATAAAGTTTTTGATTTTATTTCTAAAAAGAAAAATAAATTAATATATATATTTATTTTTCTTTTTTCGAGGTAAAAATTCAAGAAGCCTTTTCAACATAATATTGTTTCCCCAATTTTGACAACAAACTATTAAGACTCTTGAACCCAAATTTTTTTGAAAGGATTTGCATTCAACAAATTACAAACTTAACACATTTCAACTCTCCCATTTTCAACAGTATGATTTATTTTCAATCCAACACCAAACAATTACTAATCTAATAGTTTTTTTTAATTTTTTTTATTTATTTTTTATCAACATTTAAATTAAATAGGGAAACAAGGAACCTAGAGTTCTTCGCTTTGGATCAAAGTAACGAGTGCAACAACTCCTCCTTCCTCTTTCAAAAATAGCGTTCACGAAATTCTTTCTCCTTCCTCAGCAAACTTTTCCCCAATTTCTTCTTTCAAACTCAATTCTGAATACTTTTTGCAAACCTCTTTTCTTCACCCAAAAATTACTAGTTAAAACAATTTCTCCTCTTTTCAATTAATTAAAAAGGAAAACTCTTGTCTTTTATGAAAACCAAAAATCCATCCAAGAAGCATGTTTCCATAGTTTTTCTAATTTTCAAAAATAAACTAAACATGCATTCATCCTTTTTCTTCTTTTTCTGATTTTTCTCCTTTTTGAATGAAGTCTCTTTTGTTTTTATTTTTATTTGATTTTAAAGCTCATAATTATCACAAAATTAATTAAAAATCAATTTATTTAATATTTATCCACAACTTGATAAAAAAATCATATAATTATTTTATTTCATTTTACAAATAACAATTTATAATTATTAACAATATTACATATTTAATTTATTAATTTATCCCTTTTAATTAAATGAGCAACATTTAATTTAACAACCTCTTAAAATATAATATTTTAAATTTAACAATTCACTTAACCACAATTACCTAAGTTATTAATTATCTCAATAAAATAGCATTGATAATCTATCAAGAAATATTAAACATAGACATTAATTAACAACACATAAAACAAAATTAAAATAAATGAATAACAGAATACCATGTACAACAAAAACGGGGTTGTGGACAATGACACCATTAGACACAACTACAGGGCTAACAACTTGGATGGGGACACTTCCTTATAAACTCATTTTCAACTTCATACCTATTGGGTTTATAGGACACGCTCAGACTTGTCAAGCAGGTGGAGTTGCTGTGCAGTATCTTCATCCTGCATGAAACCAACATCAAGTATCATATAAATCTCCAATACAGACACACCATTAAAGGTAGTCGCAAGGTAGCAAGGCACTCGCGAATGAGTGATGCTACTTCATCCTTTTAGCAAGACCCACTAGAATTCACATCATAATCCATAAAAAACCATTAAACCATAACATCACCACTTAACATCATATAAAAACGATTACATATCTAGATAATATAAACACCACAAATCATGTATCATAAATCAACATAAGCAGTATCAAATCATGTATCATAAATTAGCATATGCAGTATCAAGTGCATCAAACCAAGCTAAAGAGTAAATCCACACAAGTCAAATGGGTGAAACAATCACCATCATAGTCTCAAGTGTACACAACCCAACATAAAAGAGTATCTAGAAAGTATCACCAACATGAGGGGTATTACAAAATCCATGTGATTATTTGTGCTATTTAAAATATGTCAACAATAATTGGTGGAGAATAATTTGGGGATTAAAGATTGAATTAAGTAAATTAGAATAAATTAAATACCATATTTAATAAAAGGTTTGATTTAGAGTTTTGGTGATTTTTGGACTATGTGCATATTTGTATATTTAAAATAAGTGAATGATAGAAATAGAATGTTATTTGATTTAAGAATTTAAATTGAAAATTTTATTATATATATATATATATATATATCAATTTACTTTGTTTCATTTTAAAAAAAACAATTTTTAAATAAAATAAAACATAAATTTGCAATATATTTAGTTGAACACAATACTATCTATTAACAATATTAAATTTATTAAATACTTACAAACTCAAACCTCCACGTGCCTTGAAGATCCTCTCTCATCTTGCATGAGTTTTCAACATGGAAGAAGCTAGGGAAAATTTGGAAAATTGTTTTACACCCATCATTTTCAAAGTGCTTGAAAATTGCAAAAGCTTTTTATTTTTCTTATTACTAGCAATTGCATTCACGGGAGGAACTCAGTAAAAAAGACACCTTGGTTAAAAAAAAAGGGTAACAAGGGAAAATCACCATATTTTTTGGGGAAGATTGTGAAAAACTACAAATGGCGAATTCCAATACAAATCTTGAATTTGGATGGTGCTCTAGTAAAAAGGTTAAAAAATATGTATTGTTTCTATAGCTGAGAGAAATTTTGGGGAAGAAGCGGTTGGCCAAAGGAAATTAACTCATCTCTCCATCATCCTTCCCAAACAACGATTCTAGGTTGGTAGTTGAATTCTAGTATGTATATCATCTTCGATTAATCAAATTGGTTTGCTTGACGACAATTTCTCTCTCTCAACAAGTTATATGGTTTATGATTATTGCTTTTCTTTGGAATTTCAAATCGATTTTTCTTATTTATGGTAGATTAGCTGGTTGTAATTAGGTGCCTCCTATTCCCTTCTCAAGCATAGCCAACTTAATCTTAAGGCTCTTGCTTTAAGCTCCTTTATAAGTTATATCTTACATGTCATGTGGGTGTATTTACTTCGGTATTTTTAGTATGTTTATAGTTTATCAAAAAATAATAACAAATAGATTTTTTATAATGTATTCGTTTGGCTTAATATATATATATATATATTTTACTTACTGCATTTAATTCTTTTCATAAAAAATTGTTTGTATTACGAGATAAATAATTCCAAATGAGTGATATTTAAAATGGGTAGATTTGCAAAAAGGGGAAAATAGACTTTGGTAAAAAAAAAAAACACAATTACTTAGTGATTAGGGAAAAACAATCAAATAAAATAAGATTTCATAAAGTTCCTTTTTGAATGGACGTGATAATTTTTAAACTTCAGTTTATATTTCACTTACAGTTCTCTTTATGACTTTTACAGATATGCCAAAATTAAATTAATTAAATCAATTAATTTTCTTCTCTCTGAATCTTGTAAATGTAGACAAATAAATATAGGTGGTGGTTCATTACCTTTGGACCCTTATCTTTTATTTTAATTTTCCCCTCACATGACAAGCATACCTCTTATTTAAATATAATAATAATAAGCTCGCTAATTTTTTTAATAAAATTAATGAGGGGAGATATTAGAAGGGCGGTAGCATTTTGGTTACTTAATTTCAAATTCAATATTTATTTGATGTTTCATGTAATATTTAATGCCCCACCATCGCAACCCTAGAGGAAGTTCAATTCACTACTTAAACGCACCAAATTTTTTTTTTTTTTTAAAAGTACAAATAACATGTAAGATGAATACATATTGCCAACAACCTCTAAGGCCACGAGACAAAGATCACTTAAAAACCCAAACAACAATTAACATCAAAAGAAACCAAAACATTAATCACTTACAAAATTAAGATTACATACATCCCATACAAGATAAATTACAACAAGGAAAATAAATACCTCAAGATTCCAATTAACAACATTTAAACAATAAGATTACAACACTCATTCCACGAATGAGGTAAATTCAATAATCATGATTACAATTTACAAATTCCACCTCGATAACAAATGAGGGGTAATAAAATACAATAAGAACCTGAGAGAACAAGACATGAGAAGAAACTGATTCCCACGAGCTCTCCCACTGGAAATCACGACCACACGAACAAGAAGAAGAGCCAACGGAAAAGAATGCACGCCACCCGACCACGTGGAACCCAAAGGCCCCACTCCCTCCGTGCTGGGAGATAGTAACAAGGATTTCCTAGAAAAGACCATCTACCACTAGACACAGGCTAACACAAAAACTGAATTGCAAACAAGAACATCTTCCACATCACTTAACATCATGGTTACAATGCTTCCAGAGTACAAAATCGAGTACAATCACTGTACAAAATAAACCAATGGTACAACACCATACTGACCGTTGTCATAGGAGGAGTGTCATCGCAAAGGCTGCATTGGTTATCCAATGGTGTTTCCTAGGCCCGCCTCTAGGATATCCTGCAACTCTCACCAACCCGGCTACTTACATGTACACCCGAGCGAAATCGGTTATTCCTTCGAGAAGACAAGATAATGATCTTGCCATTCCAGGCCTTCCCGACTCATCTCAAGTGTCGTATAAGCCCTTGAGCCAATGAGCGAGGCTAGATTATCTTATTTAATGTTCAAAGCTACTCTCTCCCTAGTAAGTTATTTTAATTTTCACTTAATTATCTGACTCTCACACGAGTTATCCTACAACCACTTTGGGCCCGATGCTCATTTGAAAGCCACTCCCCTATCGACAACACAAAACTCAACCACATGCCAAGGGTAGACAATGCACTAACACATATCACAAATAATCAAACACCTCAATAGGTGACACATCACTACGGATGTCCAAAACTGAAACCAAAGCGTGCACTACCCAAGGCTAACACAAGGTTGACTAACATAATGACAACCCACATAAAGAACTGATAACAAGACTCAACCTTAAACCATAAGGTCACACAACCCATTCATAGTAACCTGGTTTCTTTTGAAGCATATCTCATGCACTACCCAAGAGAGACAATAACAAAACACAAGAGACATAACATCACTTCAAGATAACACAACTGGAAGGCTTACATAAACAAATAACTCCAAAAGAATAAACAACTCGATCAAGGGTTCCCTAACCTCTGGAAACCAAACTTAGTACAACCAAAGTACACTCACAAATATACAATCATACGATATTGCCCATACACCGAGAATGAATGAAAACACCACTAGAAAACATTCTAAGTAGCTAAATAAGCTAATATTAGGATTTCTTAAATCCAAGTCACGTGAGGACACATTGCATGTAATCAATTTAAATGATTACCATTCTTTGCAAATTCTCAAAAGTAAATCAAATCACATTTTTACACTAAAATAACAAATCAGAAATTTGAACAAGTGAATAGATCTGAAATGATCTCATTCAAATAATTCATATGCATTTTCTATCATTCCCTATTATAATATGAAATATTATTCTCAAAAATCCACTTTTAAACAAAGTCCAATTTTCACAATTATCCAGGTTCCACCATTGATGAAGTATAAAAAAAACTTAAAATTTAAAATTCAAAAATAAAATAATGTAAGAATACCCTTTTGATTCAAAAGTGCCCAACAACACACTTTTAACATAAAAACACCAATTAATTTTAAACCAATTTTCACAAATATCCAGGTTCCACCATTGATGAAGTATGAAAAAGTTTAAAATTTAAAATTCAAAAATAAAATAATGTAAGAATACCCTTTTGATTCAAAAGTGTCCAACAACACACTTTTAACATAAAAACACCAATTAATTTTAAACCAATTTCCACAAATATCCAGGTTCCACCATTGATGAAGTATGAAAAAAACTTAAAATTTAAAATTCAAAAATAAAATAATGTAAGAATACCCTTTTGATTCAAAAGTGCCCAACAACACACTTTTAACATAAAAACACCAATCAATTTTAAACAAATTTTCACAAATATCTAGGTTCCACCATTGATGAAGTATGAAAAAGCTTAAAATTTAAAATTAAAAAATAAAATAATGTAAGAATACCCTTTTGATTCAAAAGTGCCCAACAACACACTTTTAACATAAAAACACCAATTAGAGCCTCTAATTAAAAATTGGGCATGGTAACCTTGTATTTGGAAAAATTCTCAAAATAAATTCTACACTATCAGCTTGATTCAAATAAAATACATGAAAGGATTCCAACATACTACCAATACAATTAGAATCATTCAAACCATTTAAGATCAAGTAAATATGAAGAAATGATAAAATACCTCCATTCCCAAGCAAGAAATTCAAATGAGAGGATGTTTGCACACAAGCAACGAGAGCATGTAAGATCGCAGCCATCACTTCCTTTCCCCATTCCTATCCAGATGCAGTTGATCCCATGCAATTTCATGCCCAATTGCTCCCACAATGAACAAATCAATTTTCCTTCAAAAAGAGGGTTTTCTTTTCCCTCACATTTTCTCTCCAAAAATTATGTATTCCAAATATAGTCAACTCCCCTAAAAATATCTTTTCCACCCAAAGTTATTGCATTTTGAAGATATTTTGAATTTTAAATAACTCAAAACAAAATTCCAATTTCTAAATAGAATTCAACATATTTTAAAACCTTCTTTTCACACAAACTAATTTAAATCTTTTAACACTTTTAATTCAAGGAATAACTTAATCAATTCCACACAATTAATTTAATTAATCAATAAAATAAATCTAATCCAAGATTAGATTATTTTATTAATTAAATTAAATTAATTAATAAAGTAAATAACATTCCTAGCATTACAACCAAATAAATTTAATCAACAGTTAAGCAACCTAAGCCATTTAACTTGAATTTAATTAAAGACCAAGGTGATCAGGGCAACATGAAACAACCAAACCCGACTACAACCCGACGACACACGGTGACTAGGGTAACAACTTGACACAAAAAACCTAGCTACTATCTCCCAATTAATTTTCGTTGGTCAATGGACACGCTCAAACCTGGAAACCAGGTGGAGTCGATGTCATGTACCTGCCAACCTGCAACAAAGAGCATGTCGAACGTGCATATATACATAATATGATCAATCAAACCGTGAAGAGGAAATCTCAGAATCGTAGGGCACTCGCAAGCGAGTGATACAATCCTATCCCCTTCACCAATACAATATCACTAATTGACGCATCTAACATCAATAACATGATCAACAGCATAAAACATCGTTAAATCAAATATCTTCTAAGTTAATCCAAAAAATTCCATAAGGGTAACATCAGGATAACATCACATCGAAATATAACATCCACATTGTATAACAATTGCAATCAAAAGCAACCTAGTTCCAAAGTCAAAGCATAATCAAACACAACCATTACAAAGAAAACACTACCGATCAAAGAGCCAAAACGGAGGGGTGTAAATATAACAAAGGAGACCCCATTCCTAAATAACAATTAATATATTCTAGAATATTCCTTCTAAACTAAACATTCTTAAGAATTAAAAAAAGAGAGGAGATCATGTAACTTCTTAGAAGCGTGGAGCTTAAATTATTATATTATTATTATGAAAATAAGTAGAAAAAATATATATATTTATTAAATTCTAATGGTGATATTTATTTTATATATTTATTTATTTATTAAATGTTAAAGCTTTATAAGCAATATATATTTGAGTAATTCAATTTTATTGTAGCATATGGTAAATAATTAATTTATTTAATTTGAAATATTTTACTAATTCACTTGAGTGATAAAGTAAGATGGGATAATAAACTAAAATAGTAAAATAATTGATTTAGTTAGGTATGTGAAATCTTTTATATTTGGATTATATTGGAAGTCAAATGGATTGTATCAAAATGCGTCATGTTGTGATTAATTAAATGTTTTAATGATGGGTGTTAGTTGTGATTTTTAATTAAATTTATTTATCTATTTATTTTTATTTTTTTATGTAGACTTATTCATTTTAGCAGTGAGATTAAACTTATATAATTATATATGTTATTTCTTTTACTATCTTTTAACTGCAGAATAGTTAAGTTATATTTTATTATATATATATGGGTTAGTAAATATTTTTAAATTAGGAAAGTATTTTAAATAATGAGAATCAACCATTTCAATGCAAACTATGTTATGATTAGTCAGTGTGGTAGAGTCCAATTTAGTCAGTGTATTTTTATTTATGATAAATGGAATTTATTAATATTAAATTGTTTTATTATGGAATTTCATTTAGGTTTAAGTAATTTGTTTGTAATATGATAGGTAATAAGACTTTGCAATTTCCTAAGTATGTCATTAGTAAATTTGTAGACTGGTTAATTTTAAATTTTACATATAAATCTCAGTCTTTGTTTAATTCCTTGATAACAGGTAGTTTTCTATTGAAATTTATGTGGATTTGATTTGATTAAATATATGAATATCTTTGTATATTTATATTTGGAGGTGTATATATATATATATATATATATATATATATATATATATATATATATATATATATATATATATATTACATAGGTTTGTTGGATAATTAGATTTGGATAGGTTTTAGTTATTTATCTTTCTTTATCTTAAATGATATGACCTTGAATATGTAATTAAAATTTTGATTGATCATAATTTCCTCTTGTTTTATTTTGCTATTGAGGTAATGTTCAGAACCCGTAATGCTTAAGTTACTTTCTTTTGATAGTCATAGGTATTAAGAATGGTGAATATTTGAACCTAGGATAGCAATCTTTGTGATAGGATTATAACATGGGTTTATTTTAGAAAAGTTATTTAAATTTCTTACATGATAAGTTAGATCAACAATAGATAAATACTTTATATCAAGGTTATGATATTTGGATCCTATATTTATTTTCTCTAAACTCCTAGTGGGCTATTTATTGGTATTATGTTATGTGTATCCACTATGATTGATTAAGTTAACAACTCGTATTTATTTAAATTTTGTATAAGCAACAATAATATGATATTTATTTATATCGTTATTAGTTCTAGTGATTGTAAATGGAAGGTTATGTTTATATTAGTTTTACGATCTTACACATCTCTTTTTATGTGGTTTCCTATTAATGGATGATTTGTAAAATGAAAATGATGTTAGAATTTTGGAATAAATGTGTTATGTTATGTTTTATTACTCTTTTAATTAAAATTGAGAAGGTTTAGCAAAACAGTTGATTAGTAGATTTTCCTCGAGAACCAATTAGTTCATATCTTATTATTTTAGTACTAATCAAGGTTGCAATTTGATGTTAGGGTTCCATAGTGGTGAGCTTGATTGAGGTGTTGGTTTATTTGATGTTATAGTTATTTTTAAATATGATTGGTTATAGCATGTTAGCTTGTTAGGGTATCAAGTGCAGAGAAAATTGAAATCTTCCCTAGGTGCCCTACTGGCTACTTTACTATTGGTATGAGTGGTTGTTGTTGAATTAACTTGATTACGATATCTGGATTTAGTTTGAAGGTCTCGTCATGATATTGTCTCGCTTATTCCTCACTTGTAATTTTGCGATTGTGGAATTTATATAGTCTTTTGGTGGGTTCCTTGATGAGATTCTTCCTTATTGTGTCAATTCTAATTGAGGGGACTTTATGCAATGACCTTCTTGTAGTTGTATTTCACGATGGTTGGGAACTCGAAGTGTTTGAATTACTTTCAGTGGAAGTTTATTATTTTTCAGTGATTAAGGCTTCTAGAGGCAATGGAGAAACTTGGCTTATGTTGATTCTTCCATGATTGTACCTTTGTGATTCATTGATCCTATTTCTAATTTTGAGTTCTTTTGGGTGGTACCTCCCTTGTTCTTGTTTCAATGATCTATGGAATGGGTTTGTGAGATGGTTCTTACTTCGCATGTTGTGTGATATGTACTTCTTGATTCTTTGTGAGATGAGGTACACCCCTTGCGCATTTTGGTTTGGTACCTATAGGGAGTGGCTCTTCATGGGGGTTTGATGCACAAAGGGTTGTTAGGGTAACCCATGGAAGAGTTTCCTAAACACATGATAATATAATTAATGAACTAGTAGGTTTGGGTAGATAAACACTAAACAAGATTAATTATGAGTCTCACCCATATTGTTAATGCTTTCACAGGCTAAGGATGGGATGAGAAGACCTAGTTTGTAAGATCATTGCCTTGTCCTCATGAAAGGTAAGTGGTCCCGCATGAGTCACCCTATGGAGTGGTTGTCTTGAGATAAGAAACCTAGATAACCATAGATGGAGGTGGTACCTTGTGATAGGTTTCTTGGCTAATCCATGTAAGGCCATGTGACGACACTCTCCTATAGTACCCATTTATTTTCCCTTGTTTGGTTGCCTCAGGGAGTGTTGTTTGAATTGTTGATGTTGTTGAGGCAATTGGTTCTTGGTGTTTGTTGTTGAAGCCTCCAAGTTCTATATTTTAGTGTTGCACACATGCCTCATGGAAACTTGATTGATGTTAATGAAAGGTGCCCTTGATATTTATTGTTGGTTGATATTGTGATTTCATTCGAAGTCTTTGGATCCTATTGTTGTTGGCACCTCTTATGGTTATTTAGTGCTGATATATAATATTGGCATTTGGTTTTGTTGGACTTTCCATTATTTTTTCATAGTTATGTGTTGATGATGTGAGATGTAGTTTTGTGTTTGTTGTTGCTCTTGTTGTGGAGTCTCGTTTTCCATTGTTCACCTGACCAATTTGGGTGCGGGTCTTTCTTGTCATCTCCTAGCACGGGGGGTGGGCCTTCAGACCCACATGGTTGGGTGGAATGTGCTATGTATCCCATTGATTTCCTAGGTCATGTTCATGATGCAAAAATAGATGTAGAGTTCCTAGAGCTTCACTTGGTGGAAGACTAATCTATGCTTTGTACCTTATTCTTCATTAATGTATTATTCTTGTACTCGATGTACATTTCCCATTGATATAATGGAAGTACTATGTGATATATTTTTGTAACAATGATGTGTTGTATTTGTGGAAATATGCTCCACAACTTTAATATTGAACTATGAATTGAATTGTTAGAAGTGATGTATCATTTCCTTTCTTCTGATCATTAATGGTTGTATGTCATCATTATATAATATTGGTTCTTATTCACTTTCATTTTGATAAAAGTTAGGTTTCATAATGATTGTTCTATGTACCCCAGAGGATGTAGATGAGATTGTAAATGCATAATTGCTTTGCATGTAATATTTGTACATAATCATTATATGTTATGTTTCACTTTCAAAAAAATAAAATTGTGGTAATTTGTTAGTTGTAGTTGTCCTATGGGGGTTTGCATGGTGAGGTGTTTCAAATATAGAACATTCAATTCAATTCATTTCCTTATAAACACATGTTGAAGAGGGCCCGCATGCAAGTCCTCTCTTTTTATCACCTTCTAATCTCCCAAGCTCAAGCGAGAGTTGTACAAACAAGTTTTTTTGGGTTGCTTTACAATGTTATAATATGCAATTTTATGACTTTTGTTATAAGTCATATTAAATGTTTGTTTGAAGGAATGAATACTAACTCACATATATATCTTAAATTTAATCTATATAAATTATGCTAAGATATATTGAGGCATTTATTTTTTCAATTTAATAGATCTATATTAAGGTTGATTGATGAAAAATTAAATATCAAGATCTACATTCTTCATGGTCACTTCATGTTAGATTGCAGATTTACATTCCAAGACATTATTCAAGGTATCATTGTTCATGTTTCATTGTTTCGTCATATGGTTTAATTACCTAATCAGGTTTTGACCAAGACAAACCCTTATTCCTAATAATCAACAAGTTTTTCTCCCTCTACATGTATGATTATAGATCTAAGTGTCTTGGAGCTTGAAGGATATTTGAAGACTAAGTTTCAAGATTGAATAAGGTTGTCTAATTTTTCCCCTTATTTACGAGATCACGAAAAGTCTTCTACTGGCTAGAATTCAAGGTTTCAGATTTGGAGGTTTAGCAGGAAGAAAGCTACATGAAATCACCAGAGAATACCAAAATTTTTGCCAAACCCTAATACTGGGACTAAATCTCCACTTGTAGTGTATGAGTCCTAGTACTCCCATTTTTCATATTTTACGAGATTCAGATCAGTCCTTAACATATTCTAGTTTTGGCATAGAAACCCTAGTCTAGGACTAAATTGCTTAGACTGGCGTATGAGTCCTAGTGGGAAATAAAGAACAAGATTTAAGGGTTTTGGAGCTTATTTTGATCTCATATTATATGTCATATAGTTAGGTTTTGCATGTTACATTCCCTTCTTGTCTTTCCAAGCTCTAGCTTGGTGATGAACCCCTCTTTAGTCTTTAATCACACCCTAGGACATCCCTATTTCATATCTCTTTCCCCTTTACATTGTTGGATTGAGATCTCTAGGGTTTCCTTGAATGAATCTTGAAGAAAATTGGTCTAGGTCAATAAACACCTAGTTTTTGTTCTAGCTCCCAAAAGGTGGAACACCTATTTTATTCATTTCACCTATAAGTACATACTCTAGCCTTATCATTCCATATAGTAGCATCTTTTTTTTGAAGGGTATCTTTATTAAAAAAATCTAATTTTATAGAAAGTGTAGACATGTAAAATTGACCTAACACCTATCACACACTTTAAATGACATTTTCACATCATCGGTATCATCACCATCAAATATCATTACATTTCACATCAATTTCATTTAAAACCCTAATTTCCCATATTAATTGAATAATACAACATTATTTAGTTAATTCACTCTTTCATCATTTTTGACTAATTAAATAAATTACATTTATTTAATAAAGTCCTAAAACCCTATTTCTAGACTTTTAATTGAATATAACAATGTTATTTAATTAATTCACAATATTGTCATTTCAACTAATTAAATAAATTACATTTATTTAATAAAGTCCTAATCTCACTTTATTTCATCC
>VDFB02079070.1:0-38810 GCA_007258455.2 Sequoia sempervirens | reverse complement strand
ATCATGATTAATGTTAATCGAATCCATGTCACATCCTCTAGCTTTTCCACTTGCACAAATAAATCAATTTAACTAATTTATTAAATCTTCGTTTTCTCTCAACAAGGCATAAAAATGGAATATTCCTCCATTTCAAATCTCCCTCCAAGTGGGATGATTCCTTCCAAAAAGGAATTTATTTCACCTTACAAGTCCTTTTGCATTGACCCAAGTAGCCATTACTCCATTTGACTCTCCCTCCACCTTGTCATTTCAACATTTTCAAATTTCAAATTTATGCATTTATGGGCACATTCATCAAAATGTTCACATCCTTGGACCATTCACATGGTGACAAGTGGCTTCATCCTATTGGTTGGGTTTTTATCCCACATTCATCCCTTTTTCCTCTTCTCTCATCAAAATCTTCTATAAATAGAGAGGTTATCCTTCATTCTCATCATCCACAATCTTCATGCAAAGTTACTCTCTTCACATTGAGAGCTAATTTTGTCCACTTCATTGTCATAGCATTGTATCTTCATCATTGGCTTTTCAAGGGTTGGGAAATGGTCACTTTTCACATCAAAGTGACACCAATCCACTATGGAATAGGTATACATTGTTCCTCTTTTATGCTTCCAATTAGTTTGTTTTATTATCTTGTTTGTGAGGCATTATGTATTATTTCATAGGGATGTTGGATGTTTGTTTTTCTTTAAAATCTGAAAATGGCTAAAACTCTAAACAAGACATTAGCATGGTTATTCATTGGAAAGAGTTCAATTAGATAAATCAAAAGAAAAGATCAAGTAAACCAATAAGTCAATGTTCTTCATACCTCTACCCAAGAATAAACTACGGTGATGCTTAATGTTGATTTTCATTGTAGGAATGATGCATCCTAGAACATGATGTTATCAGATGATGTTGCAACTAACGGGATGATGGGCTATTAATACCAAGAGTTGAACAACTTGTTTACCTATTTACCTAGACTTAAGAACTTTACATTTGAGTTTACACTTTCAATTTTCTATACTTATTTCTGATTGTGTTGCCAAAGGTTGAAGATGACGATTGATTTATTGTGAGTGGATGTTTATTGTAGGTGAACGTGAGATGGGACAAATTATTTTTGGTTTTTTGAATATTTTTGGTATTTTGAAATGTTTTGAGTTTGTTTTGGTATTTTTGAGATGTTTTACAGATGTTTTGATTTTCAAATTTTCTATTTTTTTTTTGTTTTTTGAGATTTTGATCAAGAACCTAACCTAAAGACCTATCCTAGGGGCCTTGGGGGCTAATAAAATATTAGCCTTGCCTATTTTATACACATAGATACCACATAGTTTGACTGACTGACTCATTTATTGATGAAGTATGAACATGTGGATTACTAGTTTATTATGGTGGATACCTAAAGAACCTATCCTAGGGCTCTCGGGGGATGATCAAAGATTAGTCTTTCCTATGTTATACATGCAAAAGCCTCATAGTTTGATATGGTAACTATTTTTTTGAATTAATTCTATTTTTGACTTTTTTTTGGATTTTTGACATGTTTCAAATGTTTTTGGATTTCTTGATTTTATGAATGTTTTTGCATTTTTTCATGTTATGGAAGATATCAAAGATACACAAAGCCAATCCAATGGAGGTATAGAGACATGCCCCTAGTGTGATGCAATATACTACTTCGATATAGGAAGGACAAATTGACCTTAGGAATGTTTCAAGTAGTGCTAGGATGGAACATGATATCGATGCAGGATCAAGCTATGATGAGGATGCAGATGGGTGATGGAAAGAATGATGGGTAGAGGGTGGTGGAAGGCAATAGAAGGTGATGAAAAACAAGCCAAATAAATTGATGGTGGATGGAAAGTTCCTATTTACACAAGGTGCTTGATTGCCAGGTTTTCACCAAGGTACTTGCCCAAAGCGCCACCAAAGTAGTTTTCACTAGAGGATGATTTTTTCTTTACTGTTTTCAATCTATTTTCTGATTTTTTATCATTTTTTTTTTTTGTATTTTGGATTTATACCTTGCAATCTTAGGAATAAAACTTTTTAAGATGGGAGCTATTGATGGGCTCCTGTAGAGGCTCACCTTCTAGCGTGAACAACTAATACACTCTTGATTTGTAACTTGCAGTGATGAAAAAGGGTCCCAACTAGTTGGGATCAAATTTTTCTTTGTTTTCAGGATTGGGTACATTCTTCTTATTTTCTTTCAACACAAGCTCACCGAATTGGAAGGACCAACTTTTGGTATTTTTGTTATATCTCCTTTTTGAGATGGTTCTAATAAACCTATAGGTGGTTCAAAGCATCCATGTGTTGCTTGTCTAACAATTCCAACTCATTCAACTATGACACCTGATACTCCTCAGCAGTGATAAGATTCTCAGGGATGGGAGCTCGACCTCAAAAGGCAAGATGGATTCTGATCTGTAGACCAAGGGAAAATGGGTTGCACCTATAGGTGTGTGAATACTCATTCGATAGGCCCATAAGGCAAGATTTAGATATAGGTTCTAGTCACAACCAACTTCATTGACCATTTCCTTTATAGGTGTCAGTCACAACTAGCTTCATTGACCAATTTCTTTAGGATTTTCAACATGTTTTTATTCATAGCCTTAGATTAGACATTACCTTGGGGGTAATACGAGGTGGAGAAGTGATGTTGGATATTGAATTTTTGGCATAGCTCACGAAAATCCTGGTTTTTGAAGGGTGTTCCATTATCAGAGATAAGGGCTTGTGGGACACCGTAATGATAGATGAGGTAATTTTGTAATGTACTAGCCCTTCTATGAAGTAAAAATTTCTAAATTTTAAGTAAATAAATAAGTAACAAACCATTTCAATAAAAAAATATTTTCTTTATTGATAATTTCCAACCAAGATGCATAACATATTACAACATGAATTCCTTTTCTTTTCATCTAATACATCAAAGAAAGAAACATACATTTACATACATAGCTCAAAGAGCTTTAGAACAAATAGTTTTAAGATGGTCCAAGATCCTTCCTTTCAAATCTTGGCTCTTATGTCACCTATTGTGGAGGAGAAGCATCACTTAGATGTTTTTCCACCAACCAATGACTCATAATGAGGTCCCCCTCACATCTATCATTTGATAGAAGGCCCTTCCCTTCGACATAGAGATTGGTAGAGTAATCGATAATAAAAACCAACTAAGCATAGTGTTGTGTCCTACATAACTAGAACTTGTAATCCCACAATCTCTATCTAGCATGTAATACTGGATCACGGTGAACTGATAGTGGAGCCAAATGTCATCATACTACTTTGGCCAAAGTGTTTCATTCAATATGTTCTACTGAGGGTCATCTATCACATACACTACTCAAGGCCAATTTGACTTAAGGTTATCTTAAGCTACGCATAGGTATTTCCTTCAATGTAGAGTCCATCATTCTAGATAACCTACAATCATATTAATCTACTATGAATAAACCTTCTTAACTAATAAGTTCACAAGCTAGGTATTTATGTCCAATGGATAGTCCTTCATTCAAAAAATAACCTAAATACTTGGATAACCCTACTTACAAGTAAACAAATTCCCTCCCATACTAGATTATCTCTCCTAGGAGTAAACAAAAGCTTTCCTAGTTAAATCATTGATTTGTAAATGATGCTTAGAATTTTCTTATTACACCTTAATACAAATTTATGCCAAGATATTTTATTGATGTGTTTGCAAGTGAATTAGTAAAACTAATGAACATATAGAAAACATGGAAATCATAGATGTGAACAAAAAAATATGACAAGAGAGAGAGTTGATAACGGAGTTAACCAAACTCTGGCTACGTCTGTGGATACGTTTGAACATGAATCATTTTATTCCTTCTTCTACAAGATGTTGGGACCTTCTCACAAGTGTTTACAAAAATAACTACCTTCTCCTTAACTAAGGATTCAAGGAGGCAACTCACACTAATGGCCTTTTTCCAAAAATCAGAAGGACAAACTCTTTACAATGCAAGCTTTTACATAGCTCTCTCAAAAATTCACCGAAGCTTCAAGCCTCGAACTAAGCCTATAGCCCTCCTCAAGAATTTGATATTATAAAGGAGATAATTCTCCAAGTGAAGTGATCATGAATGCCTCCTAACACTCCCCTTTTATACACAAAAATTTCCCAATATGGTTTAAAACCATAAGATTACAAAAATCAATCAATCTCCAATTTACAACATTAAATCTCCTTAAAATAAACCTAACCCTTTAAATTCATGGCTCTTATAATTTTTAGCCTTACAATAATACTTAAGCAAATCCCCTTTATTGTTTAGATGGCTTATCCATAAGCCTAAAAATATATTTTGGGCTTAAAATGTTATGGTCCATATTTAATATGATTAGGTTTTATTTCAATGGTTTATATTTTATGAACCTTAATATATTTATCAGGTTAGGCATAGTTTGTTTTGATTTTATGTTTTATGTGTGTGGAGGAGGCTCGGGCTAAACTCTTCCATGTAGGTGATTATGGACTCGGATGAGGACCTTGAGGAGTGTCCCCTATTAGATAGCGAGTATTCTATTAGTGGAAGGAGGGATGTAGTATTTTTCTTGGTTCATTTATTAGACTAACACATATTATGGTTGCGGCGTGCACTTGACACTTTTTATGGTGTACTATGTACCTTGAGACTATGTTGGTGGTTGTCCACCATTTTGACTTGTTGGTTGACAGCTTAGGTTGTTGGGATGATGGTGTAGGAGAACCTTCACATCACCATGATTCTATTTTGTAAATAATTCCATTTTTCCATTTTTAGGGTTCACTCAAATTCATTTCATGAGTAATTGCAAAAAAAAATGTAATCAACAAATAATGTCAATTTGCAAAAAGTGAAAGTTACAATTAGGGAGTTAAAAGATCATTAGGAAGTAAACATGGGTAGGAAGTTGGAAATCAGTTAGAAACTGATCATACATGGTCTAAATTCCTTTAAAAAGGCTTTTGTAATCATTTTGTGGTTTTTGGTGATTGAATCCTTGGATCTAATAATGAATTTTTTTTGATTTTATGCAGATTTTCACATAAATTCTCTGGTTTTTGGTGTTTTATGACCATTGCATGGGCTGGAGTACATTTCTAATTGTTTTCATGTGTTATTACTCTCAATCACCTTCCAAATAAACATTGTCTCATGTAGATTGGTGTTGATTTGTGGAAGTTATGTTGGTTTTATTGACTACAAATTTTTAGATTTCTCTATAACAGTCATGTTGCAGCAAATTGTATGTAATGCCCCGTCTTGTAACCTAAGGAATGTAGCAATTGTCTACGAAAATGAAATAATTTTTTTTTTTTAAGTGTTAATATTAATTTAATTAGTTGCATACATTCTCTAAGTTACGCGACGTCACACTACTTGAGATTCCATAGACAACTTTAGTATTTAGCATTGCATGTATTTAATTAACATAAACTTTAAAAGTAAACATTGCACAACATTTGAATTCCATTCATGATAGTATAAAGTACAAATAAGATTCTTACATTGCATTAAAAATGACATTACAATACTCATTCTTCGAATGAGGTAGATCAAATAATAGATTACAAAATTTATATATTTCAAATGTTCACCTCATAACAATTGAGGAATGTTACAAATACAAGATTTCCAATGATGCAATAAAGAAAGTATATATATATCCGAGTACGAGCTCTCCATCCATGAAGCTCTCATTGCCATGATCATAAACTGGGGACCTAACGAAGTAAGGTGCACGTTCCACCCAACCATGTGGTACCCGTAGGTCCACCCCCGGTGCTAGGAGATAGTAATAAGGTTCCCTAGAAATAATCTACTAACCCTAGACACAAGTACACACTTAACTGATGGTTACATTGCTTCCAGATTAAAGACAATCAAACATACTAAGTTCACAAGGTAATCTATTATTTTAGGTGGAGTGTCATCACAACATTGCATAGGTTACCCTAGTGTTTCTTCCTAGGTTTCGGCCCCCAACTTGGGTTACCCTGGTAACCTCTTAGGAAACCCGGCCCCACATGCAAACTATTGCGGAATCGAATATCTTTTAAAGTAACAAGATATCAATTTTCCATCACAGGCCTTCTTGACTTATACACAAGACTAAATTAGCTCTTGAGTCTATAAGCGAGGCATTTAGATCTAATTAAGGATTTTAAGCTAACTAATGTTTTGTTTAGTTTTCACTGACTTACTAACTCTTTGTAAGTTACCCTGGCACCACTTTGTGTGTCGGCCCTCACACAGAGCCACTCCCCTAAAGATAACATAAGGAATCTAAATTCCCTATCTAAGGTAAACAAGGTGCACAAGAACTAACATATAATTCCAAATGACACACAATGGTCATTAAATCTTTGTTCATAAATCCAAGTGTCAAAACACCATACTATAACATGTGCACTACCCTAGACAACTCAAGGTTTGTATTTCAACAATAACAACACCCTTACTAAACAAACTTATCTGGAAGACTTATTCATCTAAAACATTCCCAATTTACCCAATAAAGAAAATACAATTTAAAACAAATCGAAACATTGGGAATCTACATTAGGATTTACTAAATCCAGTCATTCAGAATATGTAATACAAAATTAATCATCTAGGATTTGATTCAACTTCCATTTAGTACGAAAATCAAACCTATAACTTGCTCAATTTCATAACCACACATTATAATGAAACCAATATAAGCTCAAAAAGTATCAATCTAATTTAAGCACAAATAACTTAATCACAGTAAATTAATTATTAAAATATCTATATCTAGATATTTAATAAACTATTTCTTTTAAATATCTCATTAAAACATGATTACACTTCCAAATTTTCTTAACATTAAATAAATATATAATTATAAATATTATATATATATATATATTTTATATATAATATATATTATATTATTAATATACATTATATATAGCATATATATATAATAAATATAAAATATATAAATATTAATGCTAATAAATTAAATTAAAACATATATATATAAATTCGTGTGGCTGTTTAAAAAATACAAATAAAAGTTGAAGTTAGGGCTTTATGCCCTAACCTTGCACAAGTCGCGTTGTGGGTAGGGCTGCCTTCACAGCCCGCCACACAGGGCTCGGCCACCGACGGCTGAGCCGAGCGCTGCCCGTGAGGGCGGCGCTGGGCTCAGCCCTCGCTGCCGTCCCCCCGCGGGGTCGGTCGCGGGTAGCCCCGCCCCACAGTGCTTCGGCTCACTGGTTTTTTCTTTAATATTTCACAATACAAAAATCTAAAATAAATAAATAAAAATGGACGGCGAATTCATAAGAATTTCGTTCGTCAAAATTTTCTTGTTTAAAACTAATTTATCAATTTCGCCTGTACTGCGATTCACCATTTTGCACAATCCAATTTATATATGAAATAAATATATATACTCAAATATATATATATATATATTCACAATAAAAGGAAAGTAAAAATACTTCTATCAGGCAATAATTTTCAACAAGATTTTTCATTGAGCAAATTAAGAAAATTCTACAGAGTTTGTAATGGGAAATTGAGAAATTTTAACAATGTACAAAATTATTTTCTCATAAAAACCCCAATTCAACCACATAGGGTTTCTTTTCTTTTTTTTTTGAAGTTAAAAGATTTTCTTCACAATTTATTTACTCAAATATATTCTATAGAGAGAAAGCTACAGAAGTTTTCTTTTGAATCTCATCTTTCGTTTTCACTATTTTCTCTACATATCCATGATTTCTTGAAATTTATACAAAAATCAACAAATCCTTACAGAAAGAATACAGTAAACAATTTTTCCTGAGTAGAACAAGGATTTTAACAAAATGAAATTTCTTCTATAGGTAATATAAAATATTTACACAGACAATCTATTCCAAAGTAAACAAACTAAAATACACAGGAAAATACCTATTTTCTTGTAGCTTCAAAAACTTGTTTGGTGAAGAGTTGCTTTGCCTGAAGCTTCCAAAGCCTTTCCCGAACACAAAATCCCAAACTATGCCAAAATCTCAACCAGAGATCTTCCAGAAGGATTCAACAATTCACAAAGGCAATCACAAATTTTCCAAAGAACAATTTTTAAATAGAAACCTCTTCTTTTCATTTCCCATGAAGAAAAAGTAATCTTCTATTTTTCCCAAATCCCAGATAACATCCAAGAAAATCCTCAACAAGAAGTAATTAATTCCACTGCCACACATGTCGAGAAGAAAAAATATCTTTCAACAACCTCATGGCAATCTTTCATTTCTTCCTTATCAAAAATTGAATGCCTTTTTAAAGAATTTTCAATTTTCAATTTTCAAAATACAAATTTCCTTTTTCTTTATTTTATTTATTTATTTAACAATTAAAATACCATTACCCACATAATAATTAATTTAAAATTTAAATCTATTCACACAATTAAAGCAACTTTAATTTAATTAATTAATTTATTTAATTAAAATCAACAGTAAATTAAAGAATAATAAACTATCATAAAATTAACAAAAATTTCCTTTCAAAACAATTAATCCAATCAGAGACAAACAAGACAACCAAAGACTCCAAACTAAAACTGACGATATACTGTGACTGGGTTTAAGACTAGACTAGGATAAACCATGTTATTACCTCCCAATCAACATTTCCGTTGAGTCTTCACATGCTCAGACCTGAGTAACCAGGTGGAGTCGGTGTCATGTACCTGCAATCCTGCAACCAAACAAATGACATATATATATATAATCCATTGTACAAACACACCGTGCGGAGAAAATCACGGACATCACAGGGCACTCATAAGCGAGTGATGCAATTCCGTTCTCCACACCAATACATGTCACATCAGACTGAAAAATTAAAATAATAGTAAATCTACCATAAACATATATATAGCAATAACATCTGAAGGAAACATCTACGCTATTACAAAGCATGTCAGAAATTAATTATCACCATACAATGTTTAACATATCACAAAATGAATCCACTGTCACTCAAAAGTTAGCAATCAAAATATACAAAAACAAGGTACCAAAGTCCATCAATGTAAAAACATGCAAACAGTAAACATAAGCATAAATGGTGGGGTACTACATCCTCCCCCCCTAGGATCAGGCTTGCTCTTGAAAGCCTGCGAACAGATAGGGATAAAGTTCCCTCATGCGTGTCACATCCTCCTAAGTAGCAGAAGCCTCATGGCTTGGATACGATTGGACCCTCACCTGATCAATGTCTCGACCCCTGAGACTGAGCGTCCAGCACTGTAGAATGGCCATGGGCTCCAAAGCCAGCTGCCCGTCCTCTACCTGTAACGCATTCCAATCAAGTATATGAGAAATGTCAGGATGATATGGTCTAAGAACTGATACATGAAAAACATCATGAATACGTGACAAACTGGGTGGTAGGGTGAGTCGATATGCCACAGGATCAATCCTCTCTAGGATCTTAAATGGCCCAACGAAATGAGGTGCAAGCTTAGAGCCTTTTCCATAACGGATTGGACTCTTTCATGGTCGCACTCGAAGAAACACTTTATCACCAACTACAAACTGTCGATCTATTCTATGTGCATCGGCATACTTCTTTTGCCTATCCCGTGCTGCTATCAAATGTTCTCTAATATGGTCAACCTGTTGCTCCATGTCTCGAAGCATCTCAGGACCAAGTAACACTCTATCCTCAAGTCGATCCCAACTTAATGGAGTTCGACAAGGATGTCTGTATAATGACTGAAATGGTGGCATACCTATGGAACTCTGATATCCATTATTGTAAGCAAATTCTACTAAATACAGATAATCCTCCCAACGTGATTGTTGGTCCATTACGTACATTCTAAGCATATCCTCTAATATTTGATTAACTCTCTCCATTTTTCCATTGGTTTGAGGATGATACGCTGAACTAAAGTTCAACTGTGTACCTAGAGCCTGTTTTAATGAAGTCCATAGAGCTGATGTAAATACAGGATCTCTATCAGATATAATCCTTCGAGGAATCCCTTGCAATCTAACTATGTCCTCCATGAATATCCTAGCTACGGATGAAGCATTGTAAGATGATCGTACTGGCAAAAAATGAGCCACCTTAGTCAATCGGTCAATAGTTACCATAATGGCATCATGTTGACGTGACGACGTAGGTAATCCAACAATAAAATCAATAGATATAATATCCCATTTCCATTTAGGAATGAGATGTGGCTGCAATAATCCAGCGGGATGTTGATGCTCAGCTTTGACACGCTGGCATTCAAGACATCTCGATACATAGTCAACAATATCACGTTTCATACCAGGCCAGAAATACAATTACCGAATATCCGCATGAATTTTCTTAGCTCCTGGATGAGCTGAATACGGAGCTCGATGTTCTTTAGTCATAATCAATGTACGAAGATCCTCAAAATGTGGTACATAGATACAACCTAAATTCTGTAATATACCATCTCGTTCAAGGATATACCCTGCAAATCGACCTTCTAAAGGTCTACCAGATTCAATCTCTGACTTTACTTCCTGATACAATCTATCAGTAGGAAGTGCTGCTAATATTTGACCTCTCAAATCTACTTCAAGAGTAGTAGCAGAGATCTCATGTCGACGATGACTAAGAGCGTCAGCCACTACATTCTCTTTTCCTTGAACAAATTTCACTTCAAAATCGTATTCACACAAGAACTCCATCCACCATCTCTGTCTAGCATTCAAGTTAGGCTGCGTAAAAATGTATTGTAGACTACGGTGATCAGTGTGAAGTTCAAAACGGTGACCCAATAAGAAATGCCTCCATCGAACTAATGCATGCACAACTGCAGCAAGTTCTAAATCATGAGTGGGATAGTTTAATTCATGATCCTTGAGTTTGTGAGACTCATAAGCAATCACACGCCCATCTTGCATTAGAACTGCTCCCAAACCCTCTAAGGATGCATTCGTGCAAACTACAAAATCCTTAGTAGGATCAGGAACAATCAATATAGGCGCATTAGTCAACTTTTCTTTAAGTTTCTGAAAAGCCAACTGACACTGCTCTGTCCAAACAAACTTCTTCCCTTTTCTCTGAAGAGAAGTAATAGGATGACCAATTCTAGAAAATCCCTGAACAAACCGCCTATAATAACCAGCTAGACCCATGAAACTACATACTTCACCTATATTAGTAGGCACAGGCCAATCAACAATACCTTGAATCTTTGAAGGATCCACAGCAATACCTTTTTCAAAAATCACATGTCCAAGGTATTTTACTTCAGTTTGAAAGAAGTCACACTTCTTCAGGTTCGCATATAATTGATTTTCCCTTAAACATTGCAATACCTGTCTCAAGTGCTCTTCATGCTCCTTCATGTTTCTCGAATAGATCAAAATATCATTGAGAAATACAAGGACAAAGCGATCAAGGTATGTACGAAAAACATGATTCATTAAACTCATAAATACTGATGGTGTGTTTGTTAACCCAAATGGTACTACTGTGAATTCGTAGTTCCCATAACGAGTTCGGAATGCAGTTTTATGAATGTTTGCTTCAGTAATTCACAATTGATGGTAACTAGATTTCAAATCAATTTTAGAGAACACATTAGCTCCCTTGATCTGATCGAAAAGATCATCGATTCTAGGCAAAGGATAACGATTCTTAATCGTAACCTTGTTCAATTGACAATAATCAATGCACAGTCTAAGTGATCCATCCTTCTTTACGAAGATGATAGGTGCTCCCCATGGAGAAACACTAGGATGAATAAAACCCTTTTCTAATAGTTCTTCTAACTGGATACGAAGTTCCTCTAACTCCTGAGTAGTCATTCTATATGGAGCTCAAGATATAGGCTCTGCTCCAGGAACTAGGTCAACTCTGAAATCAATATCCCTCCTCGGTGGAATTCTAGGTATATCATCAGGAAACACGTCAGTGAATTCCCTAAGAATGGGATGATCATCAAGAGATATCTCTCGACTCTCACCTTCTTCCAAATCAGTAACTGTTGTAGCAAACAATTGACAACCTTGATGAATACATCTCTTTAATTGCATAGCAAATATCATCCGCAAAGAGATAGGTCTTTGAACACCTATGATTTCCACTTTTGCACCTAAATCATTAATGCAACTAACTTTCTTAAGTCGATAGTCAATCACAGCATGATGAGATGCTAACCAATCCATACCTAAAACTATGTCATACGATCCTAAAGGTGTAATATGAAGATCCACTAAAGTAGTTAACGTACCAATTTTAAGTTCACAATTATGTACTAAGTTATCTACTACTACTTTCACCCCAGAGGAAAATTCTACCTGCCACTTATCGCCTTGCTTTACCGCCACAAGACCACATCGCTCAACGATGGTAGGTGAAAAAAAGGAGTTGGTAGCTCCAGAATCAAAAATAATGGAAACACTAACACCATGTAACTTACCTGAAGTCTCGACTACTGTGTTCTAGTGATTGGCTTGGTGGTCATTAACCACAGCATAAACTGTATGTGATCGTCCTGCATCACCAACTGTAGGCTCAGAAACTATAGGTCGAGGCCCAAAACCTGAAGAACCTCTCAACGGACACTGCCTAGCAATGTGTCCCTATTGACCACATGAGTAACAATTGGTGCCTCTACCGAATCCTCTGCCACCCGAAGGTGCATTGGATTGCTGGAAACTACCTCTACTAACTGTAGACTGCGTACTCTGAGCAAGCTAATCCTGTCTATTGCACTTTTTGCGCCACCAGTTGTGATTCTTTCCTGATTGCGGGCTATTACCTTGTTGTGGTTGTGGATTATTATTCTTTTGAGGTGTACGTTGTTGTTGTTGTTGCCCACAGTTAGAGGGTGTCTGTTGGTTCCTAGAGGAACCCCTTGTCTGTGCCTGTCCACCCTGTGGACTAAAACTTGTTGTAGGAGCACTGCCTATCTGTACTCCTATGTGACCACCTAACGCCATAACAAGATTCTCTTCCACTATACAAGCCTTCTCCACAACAACTTCCATAGTATTTGGCTCAAAGACTCTGACTCCACCACTAATGTGGGCATTTAAGCCCCTGATGAAGTGTTGTACTAGCATCGCCTTGTCATCTCCAACACCTACATACTGCATGAGTTCATAAAATCTATGTTCATATTGCTCAACAGATAGAGCCAACTGACATAAATCACGAAACTCGTCAGCCCGTCGTTGCCTCTAGTGTTCCGATAGCAACCGTGCTCTAAACCTCTCTAGGAACATCTCCCAAGACACTGACCCAATATCTAAATGGAGCTTCTGCTCCTCTAGGCACCATCAAGTAGGGGTGAATCCTCTCAGATGCATGATAGCACATCTCGCTCGGGTATTGCTACCGTAAGGGTGCATAGCGAAACATCTACCCAAGTCCAAAAGCTAGGTCTCTGCCTCTAAACCACCTCCTGTACCATCAAAAGTAGGAGGGTGTGCCCTCAACAAATCTCACATGTGTCCTATAATAATAGCATCCTGATGCACTGTATCATCTACTCTCCTTGGAGATCTATCTCGCTCTCTAACTACCTCTTGATCAACTTCCTGTCTAGGTCCAAGTTGAGCTAGGACTTCCTCTAATAAAGGCTATAACTATGAACCCTCTACTCCTGACTATTTAGGAATCTATCCCTCATTCCTCTGATCCAACTGCTCTACCTGATCACTCTGATGAGGGCTCAGAGAGGGAGTAACCTGAGGGATTGGCCCTCGGCCTCCACCTCGACCTCTACCATGACCTCTACCACGTTGTCTAGGCATGATCCTACACATAAACAATAATGAGTCTTAGATACTAATCAACCAAGGCTAACAGATAGCGACACTACATACTAGGTCAACCTAATGGGCTCGCGATTACCCAGAGCGTCCAGTGTTAGTAACCTTCGCTCTGATACCAATCTGTAATGCCCCGTCTTGTAACCTAAGGAATGTAACAATTTTCTACGAAAGTGAAATAATTTTTTTTTTTAAGTGTTAATATTAATTTAATTAGTTGCATACATTATCTAAGTTACGCGACGTCACACTACTTGAGATTCCATAGACAACTTTAGTATTTAGCATTGCATGTATTTAATTAACATAAACTTTAAAAGTAAACATTGCACAACATTTGAATTCCATTCATGATAGTATAAAGTACAAATAAGATTCTTACATTGCATTAAAAATGACATTACAATACTCATTCTTCGAATGAGGTAGATCAAATAATAGATTACAAAATTTATATATTTCAAATGTTCACCTCATAACAATTGAGGGATGTTACAAATACAAGATTTCCAATGATGCAATAAAGAAAGTATATATATATCCGAGTACGAGCTCTCCATCCATGAAGCTCTCATTGCCATGATCATAAACTGGGGACCTAACGAAGTAAGGTGCACGTTCCACCCAACCATGTGGTACCCGTAGGTCCACCCCCAGTGCTAGGAGATAGTAATAAGGTTCCCTAGAAATAATCTACTAACCCTAGACACAAGTACACACTTAACTGATGGTTACATTGCTTCCAGATTAAAGACAATCAAACATACTAAGTTCACAAGGTAATCTGTTATTTTAGGTGGAGTGTCATCACAACGTTGCATAGGTTACCCTAGTGTTTCTTCCTAGGTTTCGGCCCCCAACTTGGGTTACCCTGGTAACCTCTTAGGAAACCCGGCCCCACATGCAAACTATTGCAGAATCGAATATCTTTTAAAGTAACAAGATATCAATTTTCCATTACAGGCCTTCTCGACTTATACACAAGACTAAATTAGCTCTTGAGTCTATAAGCGAGGCATTTAGATCTAATTAAGGATTTTAAGCTAACTAATGTTTTGTTTAGTTTTCACTGACTTACTAACTCTTTGTAAGTTACCCTGGCACCACTTTGTGTGTCGGCCCTCACACAGAGCCACTCCCCTAAAAGATAACATAAGGAATCTAAATTCCCTATCTAAGGTAAACAAGGTGCACAAGAACTAACATATAATTCCAAACGACACACAACGGTCATTAAATCTTTGTTCATAAATCTAGGTGTCAAAACACCATACTATAACATGTGCACTACCCTAGACAACTCAAGGTTTGTATTTCAACAATAACAACACCCTTACTAAACAAACTTATCTGGAAGACTTATTCATCTAAAACATTCCCAATTTTCCCAATAAAGAAAATACAATTTAAAACAAATCGAAACATTGGGAATCTACATTAGGATTTACTAAATCCAGTCATTCAGAATATGTAATACAAAATTAATCTAGGATTTAATTCAACTTCCATTTAGTATGAAAATCAAACCTATAACTTGCTCAATTTCATAACCACACATTATAATGAAATCAATATAAGCTAAAAAAATATCAATCTGATTTAAGCACAAATAACTTAATCACAGTAAATTAATTATTAAAATATCTATATCTAGATATTTAATAAACTATTTCTTTTAAATATCTCATTAAAACATGATTACACTTCCAAATTTTCTTAACATTAAACAAATATATAATTATGAATATTATATATAAATATTTTATATATAATATATATTATATGATTAATATACATTATATAGAGCATATATATATATAATAAATATAAAATATATAAATATTAATGCTAATAAATTAAATTAAAACATATATATAAAAATTCGTGTGGCTATTTAAAAAATAAAAATAAAAGTTGAAGTTAGGGTTTTATGCCCTAACCCTGTGTAGGTCACGCTATGGGTAGGGCGGCCTTTGCAGCCTGCCCCATAGGGCTCGGCCATGGGCGGCTGAGCCGAGCGCTGCCCATGAGGGCGGCGCTAGGCTCGACCCTCGCTGCCATCCCCCTGCGGGGTCGGCCGCAGGTAGCCCCACCCCATAGTGCTTCGGCTCACTGGTTTTTTCTTTAATATTTCACAATACAAAAATCTAAAATAAATAAATAAAAATGGATGGCGAATTCATACGAATTTCGTCCGTTGAAATTTTTTTGGTTAAACCTAATTTATCAATTTCGCCTGTACGACGATTCACCATTTTGCACAGTCCAATTTATATATGAAATAAATATATATACTCAAATATATATATATATTCACAATAAAAGGAAAGTAAAAATACTTCTATCAGGCAATAATTTTCAATAGGATTTTTCATTGAGGAAATTAAGAAAATTCTACAGAGTTTGTAATGGGGAAATTGAGAAATTTTAACAATGTACAAAATTATTTTCTCATAAAAACCCCAATTCAACCACATAGGGTTTCTTTTTCTTTTTTTTTTGAAGTAAAAGATTTTCTTCACAATTTATTTACTCAAATATATTCTACAGAGAGAAAGCTACAAAAGTTTTCTTTTCAATCTCATCTTTTGTTTTCACTATTTTCTCTACATATCCATGATTTCTTGAAATTTATACAGAAATCAACAGATCCTTACAGAAAGAATATAGTAAACAATTTTTCCCGAGTAGAACAAGGATTTTAACAAAATGAAATTTATTCTACAGGTAATATAAAATATTTACACAGACAATCTATTCCAAAGTAAACAAACTAAAATACACAGGAAAATACCTATTTTTCTGTAGCTTCAAAAACTTGTCTGGTGAAGAGTTACTTTGCCTGAAGCTTCCAAAGCCTTTCCCGAACACAAAATCCCAAACTATGCCAAAATCTCAACCAGAGATCTTCCATAAAAATTCAACAATTCACAAAGGAAATCACAAATTTTCCAAAGAACAATTTTTAAATAGAAACCTCTTCTTTTCATTTCCTGTGAAGAAAAAGAATCTTCTATTTTCCCCAAATCCCAGATAACATCCGAGAAAATCCTCAACAAGAAGTAATTAATTCCACTGGCACACATGTCGAGAAGAAAAAATATCTTTCAACAACCTCACGGCAATCTTTCATTTCTTCCTTATCAAAAATTGAATGCCTTTTTAAAGAATTTTCAATTTTCAATTTTCGAAATACAAATTTCCTTTTTCTTTAATTTATTTATTTATTTAACAATTAAAATACCATTACCCACATAATAATTAATTTAAAATTTAAATCTATTCACACAATTAAAGCAACTTTAATTTAATTAATTAATTTATTTAATTAAAATCAACAGTAAATTAAAGAATAATAAACTATCATTAAATTAACAAAATTTTCCTTTCAAAACAATTAATCCAATCAGAGACAAACAAGACAACCAAAGACTCCAAACTAAAATTGACAATATACTATGACTGGGTTTAAGACTAGACTAGGATAAACCATGCTACTACCTCCCAATCAACATTTCTGTTGAGTCTTGACACGCTCAGACTTGAGTAACTAGGTGGAGTCGGTGTCATGTACCTGCAATCCTACAACCAAACAATGACATGTATATATATAATCCATTGTACAAACACACCGTGCGAAGAAAATCACGAACATCACAGGGCACTCGTAAGCGAGTGATGCAATTCCATTCTCCACACTCATACATGTCACATCAGACTAACAAATTAAAATAACAGTTAATCTACTATAAACATATATATAGCAATAACATCTGAAGGAAACATCTACGCTATTACAAAGCATGTCAGAAATTAATTATCACGATACAATGTTTAACATATCACAAAATGAATCCACTTTCACTCAAAAGTCAGCGATCAAAATATACAAAACAAGGTACCAAAGTCTATCAATGTAAAAATATGCAAACAGTAAACATAAGCATAAATGGTGGGGTACTACATTGTACTTGTAGGTACGACTTCCAAATGAACTAAATCATATATGGTTAGATATAGTAATGAGTAATATTTCTTTTGGAATTGGTTTGAGGTAATTTCATTGAATATTAAGAAAGTTATGCTCGTTTTGGTAGAAACTGTCAAGTTTAGATTTTGACAGGGCAGTAAGCTTTCAAAAATTCATAACTCCATTTATATTGATTGTAATCCTTTGAAAATTGGTTTGTAAGTCAATTATATTGTTTTATTCAATATTATTTAGGTTTAAATTGTAATTGTTGAAGATTTTGGTTCATTAGGTGATGCCCTAGCATTGTTACAATGCTTGGAAGAGCAATCAAGAGGGTTAGAAATTGGTATTTGATAAAAGTCTTGAATAAAATTTGGAGAATGGTTTAATATGATTGTGAAGACCTATTTACATTTTTTTGTAATGTTAGAAAGGATAAATGGGCTTGGGTTGAATATTGTGATGTTTCCAAGATGCTTTGTGGAATCAATAAATGATTTGGTGCCTTTTTTTCTGTTTGAGTGCTTTGGAATCAAGGTTTTGTAAAGGGAAAAAATGAATTTGAGATCAGTAATCAAATAAGATTTCTTTGATTTTTTGTTTAATGAGATTGAAAGTTTAGTTTTGTTCCTTTGGTTTGCAGCAAAGTTTGGTATCAGAGCCCAGGAAAGGTTTGTGCTGATAAGTTGGTTGTGGTTTGTGGTTTGTAGTTGTGTGTTTGGAGGTTGTTTGCAGGAAAGTGAGTTGTGAAGCAAAGAAGAATCTTGCTTGAGAGGATGGAAAATTTGAAGAAGCATTTGCAAGCAGAGGAAGAGAGAAAGAATAAGAAGAAGAGAGAAGCAAAGTTTGATAAAGAGATTGTTGGGATAAAAAAAGAGATAGAAAGGATGGATAAAGAGTTCCAAGAATCTATGAAGAGGATAGAAAAAATGATGATGCATGCAACAAGTTGGCACTTGAAGATAAAAAAATATACTTTTATGGCCTATAAGGAAGATAGTTAAAAGAAGAAAGAAAATAAAGGTAAAAGAGGAAGAATCCTTTGAAGATTCAAGAGAAGAATTCATTAAAGAAGATGTTGCAGAAGTTTCCAAGCATGAAGATATGCCAGAGGACTTGATTATTGTAGTTGAAGACATAGAAGGAATGATCATGAAGGAGTTAATATTTGAGGTTTGCAAGGAGTTGTAGCATGATGGAGGTGTCATGATTGTAACCTTATATCATTTCACTGTGTTACTAATGTTTTGGACAAGGGATTGTTTGCAGGTTAAAGGACAAAAGGAGAAGCATGCTATTGAGATGTATAAAGGAGTAAGGTATTTGATTTCAGAGGGGAAGCATGGTATAAAACTAATTTTCATGGAAAAATTTAAACCAAAAGTGAAAATGAAGGTGATAAGAAGCAAATTAGTGGTAGGGCATCTTGAGAAGGCAATTTTTGTTGACAACAACACTTTCAAGTAGACTTGAAATATTTTTGGTGGGGAGTTTGGAGCAGGAACACCTTCACATCACCATGATTCTATTTTGTAAATGATTCCATTTTTCCATTTTTAGAGTTCATTCAAAGTCATTTCATGAGTAATTGCAAAAAAAATGTAAAATTGTCAACAAATAATGTCAATTTGCAAAAAGTGTAAAAGTTACAATTAGGGATTTAAAAGATCATTAGGGACTAAACATGGTTAGGAAGTTGGAAATCAGTTATAAACTAATCGTACATGGTCTAAATTCCTTTAAAAATGCTTTTGTAATCATTTTGTGGTTGTTGGTGATTGAATCCTTGGATCTAATAATGAAAAAACTTTGATTTTATGCATATTTTCACAGAAATTCTCTGGTTTTTGGTGTTGTACGACCACTGTATACGCTGGAGTACATTTATAATTGTTTTCATGTGTTATTAATCTTAATCACCTTCCAAATAAACTTTCTCTCATGTAGATTGGTGTTGATTTGTGGAAGTTATGGTGGTTTTATTAAAAGGGGTGTGCTTTCATGCTTTTTTAAAGGTGTAGATTATGAGTTTTGGGTCATGTATATAGTGTAAGTTAGTGTTATAAGATGTATTAAATAGTAGTATGCTAGAGAAGTTTGGATGCTATGCTTACTCGTATTACTCTTACTATTTGATGCTCTCGGTGCTATATGTAATTACTTGTTAAACTTTTCTATTTGGACTTGGGTGATAGTTTATTTGGTTTGAGAACTATGCTAAGTTACTATGGATAAATATGTTATGTTGACATTAGAGTCAGATTATATGAATGGTTTATTTGATTCTTTCATCATGTGAATTTATTTGGGTACTTATTGAGCATGTGAATAATGTGGATATATGATGTTTATGTTATGAATATTATTGTATATGATGTTAGGATTACTTCATGATGCTAGGTGCTATGGTATTGTTTGAGAGTTAGGTGAGAGGGACAGTGTTGCATCACTCATCCGTGAGCATCGTGCTACACTGCAATTCTCTCTCACGGTGTGTATGACATTGGATATATATGTGCTTCGACACTTGGTTTAATGCAGGATTGTAGGTACCCAAGCCTCGATTCCACCTACACTATCAGGATAGGGTGAGCCTCATAAATCCCAATGGGTATGAAGTTGATAATGTAGTTGACAAGAAATTCCTACATCCTAGTCCGTCACCCCGTCTTTATGTTGATGATGTCATCTGTTTGTGACCTCATTTCTATTTTGGTATCATTTCAATTTGAATCATTTAATTTTTAATTGTTTAATTAATGTTGTTACAATGATTGATACAGTTGTTAGTTCATTACATTATTGTTCTTTTTCTTGCAAGCAACTTCTAGGAGTAAGTTGATGCCAACGAAGGGAGGATGTAGTGTCCTTCCGGTTTGGTAGTCTTTGGTTTTTTAGTAAGTTTGCTTTTTGACATACTTAGTAGTTTTGTTAAAATAGTTAATTAGATTGAGAATTATTTTACTATTGTGAATTTGAGTACCATTAGAAAATAAACTAGGTATGAGACCACTCCTCATCACCATGTCCACATAAGATGATTGATTATGTGTAATTTTATACCATATTTGGAACATAGTTAGTCACTTATCAGGGTCGGGGATTATTGGGGTATTGATTATGAACTGGTTTGAACAATCTTTATTTGGGTATAGAATGATTACGTACCCTACAAACGTATCCTATCATTACAGATTGATTTTAGGAATCCATGATAATAAATACTCATTTCTATGTATTAAGAAATTATGAATTAATATGTATTTATATGACTAATTGTCTTTTAATTGATTCCAATTTGACTTGATAATATAATTGATTTCGATAGCTAATCATTTTAATTCTACAATACTAATGCATGTTTTAATTAAAATAATAATAAAATAAAATAAAAATAATAACAACAATACAATTGTTTGATTCTAGAAGTGAATAGATTATATTAAAAGAGAATTTGATTACTTGCCTGCTTAATTATTAAATGAGGATTATATTAAATCTGTAATGCCCCACCACGTAACCCCAAAGGAAACTAATACATCTAACCTTTATGGCACAATTTTTTTTAAAACATATAAAGTATGTATATTAATGTATATAATTCATCTAATAGATTACAACTTAATCTCCTAAGTCATTTGGGGTACACGAGGTAACATTGCGCATACTAACCCATAATGAAACGATAATAAACGAAATTCTGAAATGTATAATGTAAACCATCATAATGCTAACATTAAAACATTCACAAGTGATAAACCCATATGACAAGATTAAATCAATACAATAACCATACACACATATGTCATAATCATGGGATTGAAATAAACATATTTCCACATATACAACATGAACAATAAACGATATTCACAATCATAGATCAAAAAAGAATTACATAGTATGAATGCACATTACATCAACTTCTAGTACATCTCATTGAATAAATACATAAATTTAGATCATAATACTTCCCAACACAAGTGGAAGTAATACATAAATACAAAGGTACAAGTGTAGTACAAATTATACATCTGGTAACAAGATGAACTCTGTATCATGTTGTATCTGAAAAGCACTACACATCTACTGACAGGGGACCCAAAGGGGTGTGTAGCACGTTCCACCTGACCACCTCCATGCTAGGAGTAAACAAGGAAGGATCCTTGACCAAGTTCATCTAAATAGAATACCAACAAGAATCAACTCCAAACAAGAGAGACATGAAAACACAAAGGAAAACATAACATCAAGAGACCACTTCCAGAGGCTAGCAAAAATAACAAATCAAAGGAGTGCTAGAGGAGAGTGTCATCACACAGTCCTACATGGGTTATCTTGACTACCTTTCTCTAGGCATCAGCCCCCCTATGGTTATCCTGATAGTCTCTCTAGGCACCGGCCCCATAGGGTGACTCGTATGGAACCGTTAACCTCTCATGGAGACAAGGCAACGATTTTTCCAACCATGACCTTCTCAACCCTTAGTCTATGAAAGCCCTAATGGGTGGACGAGGCATCATTACTTATCTTGTTAATGTTATTACTACCCATACCCCCTAATTCATTTAATTAAGCTATCACTCATTACACTAATCTTACATGGGTTATCCTAATAGCCCCTTTGTGGACCGATGCCCATGAAGAACCACTCTCCCTAGAAGCCCAAAACACAAAACTAAAGCTCCAAGGGGATTGTACCAACACGAGGAAATAAAATACTCACAAAATAGGTACAACCCCAACATAAATCCAAAATCACAATTACAACCAAATATAGATAAGCATCAAATCCAAAAGACATCTTAACAAACAACTTTCCCATGCCTCTAGAAGCCTAAGACCAATGTCCACAACTCCTAGTGGAGAACCATACGATCTAAGGGGTTTCCACAAGTTTATACATCATTTCATAAAATAAGAAATAGTCAATTGCAATCCACAAGAAAAAGGTATCAACATGAAATCCTTTAAAACAACATTCACATTCTAATAGGAAAACCATAATAATGTTCTATTGTCATTTCCTAAAACAATCTCATTTTGAGAAACATTTAACATTAAAATCCATTTCTATAATTTATACAAACATCTAATTTACCCAATAAATATTCTAATAGAATTTTCTCAATAAATCTTATGAAAATACACTTCCTTCAATTAAGCCTATCCCAACATAAAATCAAGCATTGAAAACATCATATAATTCACTTATTTTCACCAAGTTTATATATATATATATATACTAATTAAAATTTTAAAAATTTAAAATTAACAAATAAAAAAAATTAACCTTTAAATCATAGACCCGTGGGAGGCTGCGAACCTCTCATATGGGGAGGCCACAACCCCTCCTAGGGCTGCGTACAACCCCACAGACTGTTGCACAACAGTCCATGGATTGTTGGTACAATCGTGGGATGGTTGTGTACAACCCCCCACACTGAGGCATGGGGAACAAGGGTACGACAACAGCCGACCCTCCCCCCTGCCCAATATTTTTTTTATTTTTTTAAAAAACAAAATATTTTATATATAATTTTTTTTAAATCTATTTTTTGATTTCGTCAGCCAGCCAATGCACAAGTTTACACACACACACATATTTACAGAACAATCTAACTTCTTAGAAAAATACAGACAACAAATTTAAATATATATATATACATATATATATAGATATATATATACATATATACATACATATATATATAGATACATATATATATACATACATATATATATACATACATATATATATATATACATATATATATATATATAACCAAAAGTCTAAAAAGAAATTACATTCCCAATATAAAATCTAGTAAATATATATATATATCAAAATTGGGGAAACAATATTATGTTGAAAAGGCTTCTTGAATTTTTACCTCGAAAAAAGAAAAATAAATTAATATATAATTTATTTTTCTTTTTTCGAGGTAAAAATTCAAGAAGCCTTTTCAACATAATATTGTTTCCCCAATTTTGACAACAAACTATTAAGACACTTGAACCCAATTTTTTTTTAAAGGATTTGCAATCAACCAATTAAAAACTTAACACATTTCAACTCTCCCATTTTCAAGAGTATGATTTATTTTCAATCCAACACCAAACAATTACTAATCTAATAGTTTTTTTTTTTTAATCAACATTTAAATTAAATAGGGAAACAAGGAACTTAGAGTTCTTCGCTTTGGATCAAAGTAACAAGCGCAACAACTCCTCCTTCCTCTTTCAAAAATAGCGTTCACAAACTTCTTTCTCTTTCCTCAACAAACTTTTCCCCAAATTCTTCTTTCAAACTCAATTCTAAATATTTTTTACAAGAAAGATCGTGAAGCATAATACTTTTTGCAAACCCCTTTTCTTCACCCAAATATTACCAGTTAAAATAATTTCTCCTCTTTTCAATTAATTAAAAAGGAAAACTTTTGTCTTTTTTGAAAACCAAAAATCCATCCAAGAAGCATGTTTCCACAGTTTTTCTAATTTTCAAAAATAAACTAAACATGCATTCGTCCTTTTTCTTCTTTTTCTGATTTTTCTCCTTTTTGAATGAAGTCTCTTTTGTTTTTATTTTTATTCGATTTTAAAGTTCATAATTATCACAAAAATTAATTAAAAATCACATTATTTAATATTTATCCACAACTTGATAAAAAAATCATTAAATTATTTTATTTCATTTTACAAATAACAATTTATAATTATTAACAATATTACATATTTAATTTATTAATTTATCCCTTTTAATTAAATGAGCAACATTTAATTTAACAACCTCTTAAAATATAATATTTTAAATTTAACAATTCACTTAACCACAATTACCTAAGTTATTAATTATCTCAATTAAATAGCATTGATAATCTATCAAGAAATATTAAACATAGACATTAATTAACAACACATAAAACAAAATTAAAATAAATGAATAACACAATACCATGTAGAACAAAAATGGGGTTGTGGACAACGACACCATTAGAAACAACTACAGGGATAACAACTTGGATGGGGACACTTCCTTATAAACTCATTTTCAACTTACTTTGTTTCATTTAAAAAAAAACAAATTTTAAATAAAATAAAACATAAATTTGCAATATATTTAGTTAAACACAATACTATCTATTAACAATATTAAATTTATTAAATACTTACAAACTCAAACCTCCACGTGCCTTGAAGATCCTCTCTCATCTTGCATGAGTTTTCAACATGGAAGAAGCTAGGAAAAATTTGGAAAATTGTTTTACACCCATCATTTTAAAAGTGCTTGAAAATTGCAAAAGCTTTTTATTTTTCTTATTACTGGCAATTGCATTCACAGGAGGAACTCAGTAAAAAAGACACCTTGGTTTTAAAAAAAGGGTAACAAGGGAAAATCACCATATTTTTTGGGGAAGATTGTGAAAAACTACAAACGGAGAATTCCAACACAAATCTTGAATTTGGATGGTGCTCTGGTAAAAAGGTTAAAAAATATATATTGTTTCTATAGCTGAGAGAAATTTTGGGGAAGAAGCGGTTGGCCAAAGGAAATTAACTCATCTCTCCATCATCCTTCACAAACAATGATTCTAGGTTGGTAGTTGAATTCTAGTATGTATATCATCTTTGATTAATCAAATTGGTTTGCTTGATGACAATTTCTCTCTCTCAACAAGTTATATGGTTTCTGATTATTGCTTTTCTTTGGAATTTCAAATCGATTTTTCTTATTTATGATAGATTAGCTGGTTGTAATTAGGTGCCTCCTATTCCCTTCTCGAACACAACCAACTTAACCTTAAGCCTCTTGCTTTAAGCTCCTTTATAAGTTATATCTTACATGCCATGTGGGTGTATTTACTTTGGTATTTTTAGTATGTTTATAGTTTATCAAAAAATAATAACAAATAGATTTTTTATAATGTATTCATTTGGCTTTATATATATATATATATATATATATATATATATATATATATATATATATATATTTTACTTACTGCATTTTATTCTTTTGGTAAAAATTTGTTTGTATTATGAGATGAATAATTCTAGATGAGTGATATTTAAAATGGATAGATTTGCAAAAAGGGGAAAATAGACTACTAAAAAAAACACAATTACTTAGTGATTAGGGAAAAACAATCAAATAAAATAAGATTTCATAAAGTTCCTTTTTGAATGGACGTGAGAATTTTTAAACTTCAGTTTATATTTCACTTACAATTATCTTTATGGCTTTTATGGATATTCCCAAATTAAATTAATTAAATCAGATAATTTTCTCCTCTCTGAATCTTGTAAGTGTAGACAAATAAATATAGGTGGCGATTCATTACTTGTGGACCCTTAGCTTTTATTTTAATTTTCCTCTCACATGACAAGCATACCTGTTATTTAAATATAATAATAATAAACTCACTGATTTTTTTAATAAAATTAATGAGGGGAGATACTAGAAGGGCGATTAGCATTTTGGTTAATTAATTTCAAATTCAATATTTATTTGATGTTTCATGTCATAAAGGAGACCCTATTCTTAAATAGTTAATATATTCTAGAATATTCCTTCTAAATTAAACATTCTTAAGAATTAAAAAAAGAGAGGAGATCATGTAACTTCTTAGAAGCGTGGAGCTTAAATTATTATATTATTATTATGAAAATAAGTAGAAAAAATATATATATTTATTAAATTCTAATGGTGATATTTATTTTATATATTTATTTATTTATTAAATGTTAAAGCTTTATAAGCAATATATATTTGAGTAATTCAATTTTATTGTAGCATATGGTAAATAATTAATTTATTTAATTTGAAATATTTTACTAATTCACTTGAGTGATAAAGTAAGATGGGATAATAAACTAAAATAGTAAAATAATTGATTTAGTTAGGTATGTGAAATCTTTTATATTTGGATTATATTGGAAGTCAAATGGATTGTATCAAAATGCGTCATGTTGTGATTAATTAAATGTTTTAATGATGGGTGTTAGTTGTGATTTTTAATTAAATTTATTTATCTATTTATTTTTATTTTTTTATGTAGACTTATTCATTTTAGCAGTGAGATTAAACTTATATAATTATATATGTTATTTCTTTTACTATCTTTTAACTGCAGAATAGTTAAGTTATATTTTATTATATATATATGGGTTAGTAAATATTTTTAAATTAGGAAAGTATTTTAAATAATGAGAATCAACCATTTCAATGCAAACTATGTTATGATTAGTCAGTGTGGTAGAGTCCAATTTAGTCAGTGTATTTTTATTTATGATAAATGGAATTTATTAATATTAAATTGTTTTATTATGGAATTTCATTTAGGTTTAAGTAATTTGTTTGTAATATGATAGGTAATAAGACTTTGCAATTTCCTAAGTATGTCATTAGTAAATTTGTAGACTGGTTAATTTTAAATTTTACATATAAATCTCAGTCTTTGTTTAATTCCTTGATAACAGGTAGTTTTCTATTGAAATTTATGTGGATTTGATTTGATTAAATATATGAATATCTTTGTATATTTATATTTGGAGGTGTATATATATATATATATATATATATATATATATATATATATATATATATATATATATATATATATTACATAGGTTTGTTGGATAATTAGATTTGGATAGGTTTTAGTTATTTATCTTTCTTTATCTTAAATGATATGACCTTGAATATGTAATTAAAATTTTGATTGATCATAATTTCCTCTTGTTTTATTTTGCTATTGAGGTAATGTTCAGAACCCGTAATGCTTAAGTTACTTTCTTTTGATAGTCATAGGTATTAAGAATGGTGAATATTTGAACCTAGGATAGCAATCTTTGTGATAGGATTATAACATGGGTTTATTTTAGAAAAGTTATTTAAATTTCTTACATGATAAGTTAGATCAACAATAGATAAATACTTTATATCAAGGTTATGATATTTGGATCCTATATTTATTTTCTCTAAACTCCTAGTGGGCTATTTATTGGTATTATGTTATGTGTATCCACTATGATTGATTAAGTTAACAACTCGTATTTATTTAAATTTTGTATAAGCAACAATAATATGATATTTATTTATATCGTTATTAGTTCTAGTGATTGTAAATGGAAGGTTATGTTTATATTAGTTTTACGATCTTACACATCTCTTTTTATGTGGTTTCCTATTAATGGATGATTTGTAAAATGAAAATGATGTTAGAATTTTGGAATAAATGTGTTATGTTATGTTTTATTACTCTTTTAATTAAAATTGAGAAGGTTTAGCAAAACAGTTGATTAGTAGATTTTCCTCGAGAACCAATTAGTTCATATCTTATTATTTTAGTACTAATCAAGGTTGCAATTTGATGTTAGGGTTCCATAGTGGTGAGCTTGATTGAGGTGTTGGTTTATTTGATGTTATAGTTATTTTTAAATATGATTGGTTATAGCATGTTAGCTTGTTAGGGTATCAAGTGCAGAGAAAATTGAAATCTTCCCTAGGTGCCCTACTGGCTACTTTACTATTGGTATGAGTGGTTGTTGTTGAATTAACTTGATTACGATATCTGGATTTAGTTTGAAGGTCTCGTCATGATATTGTCTCGCTTATTCCTCACTTGTAATTTTGCGATTGTGGAATTTATATAGTCTTTTGGTGGGTTCCTTGATGAGATTCTTCCTTATTGTGTCAATTCTAATTGAGGGGACTTTATGCAATGACCTTCTTGTAGTTGTATTTCACGATGGTTGGGAACTCGAAGTGTTTGAATTACTTTCAGTGGAAGTTTATTATTTTTCAGTGATTAAGGCTTCTAGAGGCAATGGAGAAACTTGGCTTATGTTGATTCTTCCATGATTGTACCTTTGTGATTCATTGATCCTATTTCTAATTTTGAGTTCTTTTGGGTGGTACCTCCCTTGTTCTTGTTTCAATGATCTATGGAATGGGTTTGTGAGATGGTTCTTACTTCGCATGTTGTGTGATATGTACTTCTTGATTCTTTGTGAGATGAGGTACACCCCTTGCGCATTTTGGTTTGGTACCTATAGGGAGTGGCTCTTCATGGGGGTTTGATGCACAAAGGGTTGTTAGGGTAACCCATGGAAGAGTTTCCTAAACACATGATAATATAATTAATGAACTAGTAGGTTTGGGTAGATAAACACTAAACAAGATTAATTATGAGTCTCACCCATATTGTTAATGCTTTCACAGGCTAAGGATGGGATGAGAAGACCTAGTTTGTAAGATCATTGCCTTGTCCTCATGAAAGGTAAGTGGTCCCGCATGAGTCACCCTATGGAGTGGTTGTCTTGAGATAAGAAACCTAGATAACCATAGATGGAGGTGGTACCTTGTGATAGGTTTCTTGGCTAATCCATGTAAGGCCATGTGACGACACTCTCCTATAGTACCCATTTATTTTCCCTTGTTTGGTTGCCTCAGGGAGTGTTGTTTGAATTGTTGATGTTGTTGAGGCAATTGGTTCTTGGTGTTTGTTGTTGAAGCCTCCAAGTTCTATATTTTAGTGTTGCACACATGCCTCATGGAAACTTGATTGATGTTAATGAAAGGTGCCCTTGATATTTATTGTTGGTTGATATTGTGATTTCATTCGAAGTCTTTGGATCCTATTGTTGTTGGCACCTCTTATGGTTATTTAGTGCTGATATATAATATTGGCATTTGGTTTTGTTGGACTTTCCATTATTTTTTCATAGTTATGTGTTGATGATGTGAGATGTAGTTTTGTGTTTGTTGTTGCTCTTGTTGTGGAGTCTCGTTTTCCATTGTTCACCTGACCAATTTGGGTGCGGGTCTTTCTTGTCATCTCCTAGCACGGGGGGTGGGCCTTCAGACCCACATGGTTGGGTGGAATGTGCTATGTATCCCATTGATTTCCTAGGTCATGTTCATGATGCAAAAATAGATGTAGAGTTCCTAGAGCTTCACTTGGTGGAAGACTAATCTATGCTTTGTACCTTATTCTTCATTAATGTATTATTCTTGTACTCGATGTACATTTCCCATTGATATAATGGAAGTACTATGTGATATATTTTTGTAACAATGATGTGTTGTATTTGTGGAAATATGCTCCACAACTTTAATATTGAACTATGAATTGAATTGTTAGAAGTGATGTATCATTTCCTTTCTTCTGATCATTAATGGTTGTATGTCATCATTATATAATATTGGTTCTTATTCACTTTCATTTTGATAAAAGTTAGGTTTCATAATGATTGTTCTATGTACCCCAGAGGATGTAGATGAGATTGTAAATGCATAATTGCTTTGCATGTAATATTTGTACATAATCATTATATGTTATGTTTCACTTTCAAAAAAATAAAATTGTGGTAATTTGTTAGTTGTAGTTGTCCTATGGGGGTTTGCATGGTGAGGTGTTTCAAATATAGAACATTCAATTCAATTCATTTCCTTATAAACACATGTTGAAGAGGGCCCGCATGCAAGTCCTCTCTTTTTATCACCTTCTAATCTCCCAAGCTCAAGCGAGAGTTGTACAAACAAGTTTTTTTGGGTTGCTTTACAATGTTATAATATGCAATTTTATGACTTTTGTTATAAGTCATATTAAATGTTTGTTTGAAGGAATGAATACTAACTCACATATATATCTTAAATTTAATCTATATAAATTATGCTAAGATATATTGAGGCATTTATTTTTTCAATTTAATAGATCTATATTAAGGTTGATTGATGAAAAATTAAATATCAAGATCTACATTCTTCATGGTCACTTCATGTTAGATTGCAGATTTACATTCCAAGACATTATTCAAGGTATCATTGTTCATGTTTCATTGTTTCGTCATATGGTTTAATTACCTAATCAGGTTTTGACCAAGACAAACCCTTATTCCTAATAATCAACAAGTTTTTCTCCCTCTACATGTATGATTATAGATCTAAGTGTCTTGGAGCTTGAAGGATATTTGAAGACTAAGTTTCAAGATTGAATAAGGTTGTCTAATTTTTCCCCTTATTTACGAGATCACGAAAAGTCTTCTACTGGCTAGAATTCAAGGTTTCAGATTTGGAGGTTTAGCAGGAAGAAAGCTACATGAAATCACCAGAGAATACCAAAATTTTTGCCAAACCCTAATACTGGGACTAAATCTCCACTTGTAGTGTATGAGTCCTAGTACTCCCATTTTTCATATTTTACGAGATTCAGATCAGTCCTTAACATATTCTAGTTTTGGCATAGAAACCCTAGTCTAGGACTAAATTGCTTAGACTGGCGTATGAGTCCTAGTGGGAAATAAAGAACAAGATTTAAGGGTTTTGGAGCTTATTTTGATCTCATATTATATGTCATATAGTTAGGTTTTGCATGTTACATTCCCTTCTTGTCTTTCCAAGCTCTAGCTTGGTGATGAACCCCTCTTTAGTCTTTAATCACACCCTAGGACATCCCTATTTCATATCTCTTTCCCCTTTACATTGTTGGATTGAGATCTCTAGGGTTTCCTTGAATGAATCTTGAAGAAAATTGGTCTAGGTCAATAAACACCTAGTTTTTGTTCTAGCTCCCAAAAGGTGGAACACCTATTTTATTCATTTCACCTATAAGTACATACTCTAGCCTTATCATTCCATATAGTAGCATCTTTTTTTTGAAGGGTATCTTTATTAAAAAAATCTAATTTTATAGAAAGTGTAGACATGTAAAATTGACCTAACACCTATCACACACTTTAAATGACATTTTCACATCATCGGTATCATCACCATCAAATATCATTACATTTCACATCAATTTCATTTAAAACCCTAATTTCCCATATTAATTGAATAATACAACATTATTTAGTTAATTCACTCTTTCATCATTTTTGACTAATTAAATAAATTACATTTATTTAATAAAGTCCTAAAACCCTATTTCTAGACTTTTAATTGAATATAACAATGTTATTTAATTAATTCACAATATTGTCATTTCAACTAATTAAATAAATTACATTTATTTAATAAAGTCCTAATCTCACTTTATTTCATCCTAATTAGTTAAATAATACATGTAGACACCTAAATTTGGACACTTACATTAGTCCAAATTTATCACTTTTCTTCTAAATATCCTCTTACTGGCATCAATTAAGTAATGCTACTATTATTTAATCAATACCCTTAATTCTTATAAATCCCTAAGGTATTTGGTTACCAATTAAATACCTTACCCTTTTATCCCCCTTTCCTCAAAAGAATTGAATAAATAATACATTTATTTAATTCCTCACATGTCACATCCTTCATCACTTTTGTTAATCCTAATCCACCTCCTAATTCCATCATTATGGATGTGCACATGTCTAATCCCTGATTAGGATGTGTCACATCCTCCAACTTTTGCAAGTTAACTCCTAATCTTCATTAGCCACTAACTATCTTCTAATCATTGATTAGCTAGTACAATCAATATCTTATTCAACTCTCTCATCTCTCAAGGAATATTAAATTCCTTTTATTATCCCCATGTCCTTCCAAATGGAATTTAAATTCTTTTTTATCCCTCCAAGACTCTCCTCTTCCCCATGCAAGTTGTTAGGAGTTCTAGAACTCCTCACTTGTCACATCAGTCACATGAGGACAAGAACCTTCTATTATAAGAACCTTGTCTTATCCAAGGTACTTCTTAGCTTCCTTTTTGGGAACCCTATCTTATCCTTAAGATATCCCCAATCATATGAATTTAAAATTCACTTTTATTCCTCCAAAGCTCTCCTCTTCCCCATGTGAATCATTGAGATGTCACCATCACTCTCATCCCAAGGTACTTGGAAGTACCTCCACATCATATGTCCTCTTGACATTTCATCCTCCACATGGCAAGATGTGAGGGCTTGTGAGTCCTCAACTCACCACAAACCTTCATCTTTCCCATGTTGGCAACATCTCAACCATTAAATCCTCTAGAGAATCCTCCCCTAAATATAGAGGATTTCTCTTTCATTCTCTAATTATTATGCATTCAACTAACAATCACATTTCAAGTTCTCCAACTTCATCTCACAAGCAACTTCAATCACTTGCATCCATCCTCCATTGTTGAAGCTTCAAGCTTTCATTGTATCCATTTTGTTCACTTTTTCACATACCCACATCTCTCATTTGAATCTTCATTTCATCATGATCGTTTTGCATATACTTTTAACACTTTTTCCATCAAGGAGCATACAATATCAACCATCAAAGGGCCAACCAAAGATCAACTTGGACAAAGGTAAAATCTACATTTCTTTATCTTTTATTTTGTTTAAGTTTAATGTAGCCCTATCTTGAGGTGTCAAGTGTTGTTTCCTTATTTTTGCATTATTTTTTGCATCATTTAGGATATGTTAACAACTCTGATTAGATTTTTGGAATGCCCGATGGGACCCACAAATAGGTCCCTTTCTTTTATGTTTTTTTTTATTTGACATTTTGTAGGTTCAGGTTGCAAAGAGGCGACTCTGCCCAAGATAGAGGCGACCCCTCCCATAGTTGGGTGAACTTTCCCTAGAGAGGGGTGAACCTACCCCAACTTGGGTGAACCTGCCCTCAACGGGGGCAACCTTGCCCAACAAAGTCACCCATCTAAGCACCAGACAACATCTAACTCTAGTTTTCCAATTGGGAAAACCTACCCCAATTGAGGGGTGAACCTTCCTTACAGAGGGGTGAACTTGCCCCATAAAGGAGAAAACCTACCCTACATAGGGGAAAACCTACCCCAGACAGGGACGAACCTTCCTAGACAGAGGTTTTTTGCAAGGGAAAACAATGATCTAAACGTCATTTTTAGTATTTGTTTCTTGTCAATTTGAGATACTAATCCCCTAACATCATTTGTTGGTGAGTTTTTCCATTTTTATCCTAACATTTATGTAACTATTTCATGCTTGTCAAAGAACAAAGATCAAACTACTAACATTTTCTTGTAGAATGATCATTTCAGCATTGTTAGTTTTGTTAGTTTATTTCTTTTCCTTATTAATCTAGGAACATAGTTTAATTAGGGGGAGTTAACTTATTGTTTTCCATGTTTGCAAGTCTTTTGTGTCACCCAAGGGGGCACTATCTCGTTCACGCTTTCCCCTTGCACTTCATGTGAGCTTGGGGAGTAGCCAAAAATTGTTAGTGTTCTCTTTTAATGGGACCTGCTTAGGGATTTCATCACCCTAAGGGATGATCCCAACCACGTGTACCAACGAAGTATAAAAGGGGGGAAAGCCAAAGTTGTACCACAATCTAGTTATGTCATGTCTGGTGGAGCGTCAAAGCTAGGGTGATACCTAGATAGATGTGAAGAGTTGTTATGAACCTTTAGTATCTTGATGGGGTTCTTGAGTCACGCTTGAAGATGGGCTAGTGTTCACGGCTGTGCCTTATGTACCAAGAATATATCAAGGAATCCCTGGTTGCCTTGTTCATCCTAGTTAGAGGACTGTGTTGGCCATACCCTCTTACTAATCTTAGGACTGTGTTGTTTCTATTGTCTTCTTTGTGCAAAACCAATGTGTTTTTGTTTAGTCAGGTCATCCTTGTCATTTTCTTGTTGTTTGTTACATTTTTGGTCCTTTTTTATAGTTTTTTTATCCAAAGTAAGTCCAAGTCAGCTAACAGAGGTGAACCTACCCTGAATAGGGGTGAACCTGCCCTCTGTCTCGGTCATTTCCTAATCAGTTTCTATCAAAATTACCTATCTTTTCACTCAATATGTGACCCTGACTATAACTTGGGTGAACTTTCCCTTAAGTTGGGAAAACCTGCCCCCAACTTAGGAAAACCTACCCCTCAAACAACAATTTTTGCCTTATGTTCAGTCATTATGAACACTTGTTTGCCTGTTTTGAACACCTGTTTCCTCATTCTGACCATCCATCTCCTTGTTTCGACCATCTATCTCCTCATTCTGAGCATCCATTCCCTATCTCAAGCATTCATCTCCTCGATCTGAGCATTCATCTCCTTGCTCTGAGTACTTATTTACCTAATTTGAGCATTCATTTCCCACCTATCCTTTTCTAAATAGGGAACATTGACCGGAAGTTGGGCGAACCTACCCCATACTTGGGTGAACTTGCCTTAACTTGGGCGAACCTACCCTCCAAACAACCATTTTCACCTTTTGCTCAATCGTTCCAAGCATCCTCTCACTTGTTACAACAATTCATTTCCTTATTCTAAACATCCATCTCCATGTTTTGAGCCTCCTTTTATCTATTATAAGCATCTGTCTCCTCATTTTGAGAGTTTTCCTCCCCTTCAAAGCAACCATTTCCTCATTCTGAGAGTTCGTTTCCTAGTTCCAAGCAATCGCTTACTCATTCTGAGTAGTCGTTCATCTATTTTGAGCAATCATTTACTCATTTCAAGTAGTCGTTTATCCATTTTGAGTGATCTTTTACTCATTTTGAGTAGTCATTCATCCATTCTGATCATTCGTTCACTTGTTCTGAGTAAACGTTCATCCATTTTGAGCCTCCATCTCCTCGTTCTGAGAGTCATTCATTCATTCCAAGCAATTATTTACTCATTCTGAGTAGTCATTCATCCATTCCAATCATCTATTTACTCATTTTGAGCATCCCTTCATCTATTTTGAGTATCTGTCTCTTGATTCTGAGAGTTAGTCTTCCTTTCTGAGCATTCATTCCCTCATTTCAAGCATTTGTTTCCTTGTTCTAAGTATCCATTCATCCATTCTAAAAATTTGTCTCCTTGTCCTGAGAATTCATCTCCCCTTCCAAGCAATTTTTTACTCATTCCAAGCATCTATTCATCCATTCCCAGCATTCTTCTCCTTGTTTTGAGAGCTCATCTCCCCATTCCAAGAATCTGTCTACCCATTTTGAGAGTCTTTCTACCTGTTTCTAGAGTACTTTCCACTGTTCCAGGGGTTAGAAAGTAGATAGGAAAACTTGACCTTCAATAGGCGAACCTTACCTTCAATGGGTAAACCTAACCTTCAATAGGTGAACCTAACCTTCAATAGGTGAACCTGACCTTCAATGGGTGAACCTAACCTTGAATAGGTGAACCTAACCTTCAATGGGTGAACCTAACCTTCAATGGGAAAACCTAACCTTCACTAGGAAAACCTGACCTTCAATGGGAAAACCTGACCTTCAATAGGTGAACCTGAACTTCAATAGGAAAACCTGACCTTCAATAGGAAAACCTGACCTTCAATAGGTGAACCTGACCTTCAATGGGAAAACTTGACCTTCAATAGGGGAACCTAACCTTCAATGGGTGAACATGACATGAGAGAAAACCTAGCATTTTATCATGGCTGAGTAGATTTGGGGATGATGAGGGTTTCTTTATAGGAACCATCAACTTATACTTTATTACACACATGCCAAATATTTAGATGCACTAGTGATGATGACCACGCTAGTGGGGTAGTGGCATTTTGAGACCTCATCATTTCATCTTCCTACTGGTGAGATGACTATGACCCTTGAGGATGTTTGGTGCATCCTTCAAGTACCTATTCACAGTGCTAGAGTTGTTTACAACATAGACCTTGGTATGGATGTCATGTTCTGAGTGTTATGAGCTTGGTCTCTAGAAGCAAAGAGCTACTAGATCAACTTGCACTACCATCGTGGACAAGTCGATGACTTGACATTGGTGACTGCAGGACTAATCATGGGAGTTTTGGTTCCTAATAGACATGGTTGAGGATTCAACATTGGTAGGTGTGTAGTTCTAGAGGGTATGGTTGAGGACATGTGCACATATGCCTAGGTTCCAGTTATTGTAGCTTCTCTTTACAATGATATGCACCAAGTGGTTTACATGCAAGGACACAGCCTATCTGCCAGTGTTACTTTACTACACATTTGGTCTTGGGAGAACATTGAGAGATATTGATGAAGAGGAGCTAGTTGTTTACAAGTACCAAGCCATGACTACACTCCACCACATAGGAGAAAAAAGTATAGCATATTGGAGGAGGGTTATAGATGACATGCCAATATTCAGGTGGAGACCTTGGCTCTAGGTGCAGCCATGGGTTGATGATAACGAGCAACTATTTTATGTGTGACAGACATGATGGATCATGGGTCACCGATATCAAATTATTGAGAGGTATCTTCTAGCCCAAGTTACCAGATAGTTTGATGATCAGTAGGATGCCCTACCACCAAATTATAGGGATATATACATGCATATTGCTAGAGAAGTAGCCTGGGGAGAGTAGGTAGATCCACAGGTAGCCATTGATGATTTTAGATAGCTCGTTCCATTACATGGGTTTATGTAGGAGGATCTGGTGATCTCAAGATGATGTTAGGTTATGATGTGTGGTTTGCTTAGCATGCTCTTGTTAGATTGACTGGCCCTCGAAGAGGTGATGATGCAGGTAGAGGTAGAGGTAGAGGCAAAGGAAAAGGAAATATTGGATAGATATCTCAACAACCTCATCAATGGCCACTGCTCATTCCATAGTAGCCACTAGTAGTCTTGTTGGTACAACAGGTACAAGGGGGGCCAGATTTGAGAGATTTGCACATACAGGCACTAATGATCAAGAGAGATCGGGCCTTACAAAAGAGAGATGCTACTCACATCGAGAGGGATAGATACATGTAAGAGCAAGACATCACTCATTAGGAGTGAGACTAGGAGCGACATCAAAGTTAGTAGTTAGCTTTACAGTTGGCACAGGAGACAACTTTCCAACAATAGCTTGAGGCCACAACATAGCTTTAGGTTCAGGCTTAGGGATAGGGCTAGGTATCATCTACACTTTACGAATAAGCCATGGAAAAGGCCTCTTACTATAGGATGTTATATCATTGAGATGCTCCTCATCACTGGTGAGAGCTAGATTTCTCATAGAGGAGTGGTTTGGGTCCTTCTAGCTCAAGAGGTGGACCATCAATAGGGGGCCTTCAAGTGGAGGAGGTCATCAGCAACCACCTCATCAAAATGAGGATCAAGGGAGCAGATGGTAGCTCCATGTATATAGAAACATTTTTGATATAGCCTGATTGTTGATGTATATTCATTCATTGTCTAGTTTTGCAGAGCCTCATGTATATATTGATGATATATCACACAATACTTTTTATATGTATCACATGATAGTCATTATTTTGTAATATATATGATATTATTAGATGCAAAATTTATAGTTATGATGTACCTTTTATTTCATGTTTATACTTATGTCGATGTATGTATGGATTCATATGATGTGATTATTATATGATGATGCCTCTATTATATATCTGATGTGATGTGTATGATTTATGATTACGATACAATATGAATGTATGCAAATACAATGGATGGTTTATTTTTAAGTATCTTTTTTTCCTCTAACATGCAATGATGATGTAGGATGTATATGCTATGAGATGTAGTTATTTTTGTATTTTTAAGTGACATGCAATGATTATGAAGATGCATGTATGTTGATGGTTTGTGGATGTAGGATGGATGCATTTATATGATTTTTTTGTTGACTATCATGATACCAGGTTAGAAATGTTAGCATGGACAGAAAATAGAAGAATAAGATGGATGTTTATTAACCATTGCTTTTGTGATTGATTCAAAAGTCCAACAAGCCTATGATTATTTGAGACGTCATTAGATATGTGATGAGTTAGAGTAGATGATATTACTTTTCTTCTTAGATTATGATAAATTCATCATATCATTCCTTATTTATGATATAGCAAATAGACATGATGCCTCAAGCTATTAAAAACCAAGATGTCGTTGTATCTAATGTGATGGACTTTGACTCTGCAAACAAATAGGAGTATCCTTATGTAGACACTAAAAATTGTCCCAGGCTTGTGATTTCTAAATTCTCCATCATTTCCCCTTTTGTCTTTGATAATTAAATAATTTTAATTATTTAATTATTTTTCTAAAGTTATAATTCTTCTATTAATTAAATAATTTTAATTATTTAATTAATTCATTTTTATCTTTATTCCTCCTTGAAATATTTTTAAATATCATGCATG
>VDFB02079068.1:0-47163 GCA_007258455.2 Sequoia sempervirens | reverse complement strand
AAACTTCAACATGTTGTTACTCGGATACTGTGATGCTTAGAAACTTATTGTCTGAGCCTATGGGATCATGTTTAGCCCCTCTTAAATAAATTCTCTCATTTTTTGCTATCTTAAAGGCATTTTCCCATGGTGGCGAATTTTCACTTGGGGAAAAAGTTGTCAAATGCAAGTAGTTGAAAGTTTCAAAGTGGTGCAACTTTTGTTCTACAACTCGTGTGACCAAATGGATTGTTCCAATGCATCCAAATATGTATGTTTATGCTAGGAATGGTCCTCTTTCACACTCAAACATGCGGAATCACTCCAAGCTACATTCAACCAGATCGATCCCTTAAGAGTCCAAAGTGAAAAATGGCTACAAACTTCAACATGTTATTACTTGGATACTATGATAATTGGAAACTTCTCGTTTGATCCTATGAGATTTCATTGTTCCCCTCTATAATAACCTCTCTCAATTTTAGCTATCTCGGAGGTATTTTCCCGTGGTGGCGAATTTTCACTTGGGGATAAAGTTGTCAAATGCAAATAGTTGAAAGTTGCAAAGTGGTGCAACTTTCGTTCTACAACTCGTGTGACCAAATGAACTATTTCAACACATCCGGATGGGTATGTTTGCACTAAGAATGGTATTCTTTTGCACCCAAACAAACAAAATCGCTCCAAGCTACGTTCAACTAGCTCGATCCCTTAAGGGTCCAAAGTGCAAAAGGGAAGCAATTTTTTACGAGTTATTACTTGGAAACCATAACACTTACAAACTCTCCGTCTGAGCCTATGGGATCATATTGGGTCTCTCTACAATAACCTTTCTTGGTTTTTGTTATCTTGGAGTCATTTTCCCGTGGTGTCTAATTTTTACTTAATGGAAAAAGTGTCAAATGCAAGCAGTGTAAAGTTGCAAAGTGGTGCAACTTTTGTTTTGCAATTCATGTGACCAAAAAAACTGCTCCAACATGTCCCAATAGGTACATTTACTCTAGGCATGGTCCTCTTTCACACTGAAACACTACTTCATCTACTATGAATATTATGTTTTGCAAGTGTTGTGAAGATTATGTATCCTTTGCTTAATTGAGTTGTTCCAATCAAAAGATTAAATATATTGGAATCTTTTTATGAATCATTTCATGGAATACCAATTGAAAACGTGTTTTTTTTCTTTTAGATAAATCATTTCATGGAACTCTTTAGATTAAATTGAATTGAGATATGTAAGAACAAGGGAGAATTAGGAAATACATTGCTTAAGGATCTTAAATAAGCCTTCTTGGTGTAAGGGCACCAAATGCATTTTGTGTTAATGTTGTCAAATGAGGTCTTTTGATAGTTTTAGGTTTGTTTGAGTTTTTTTCAATTCAATAAGATTCTAATAGACCATCTAATAGGTAATTAGGAATCATTGAGTTTATATTGTCACATTTTTGCAAAATTGTCAAAACTGCAATATTGAAAAGTTGTAAAAGTGCAAAATAAATATAAAATTGAGGAAGCCCAATGGTCATAGGCATTCAAAGGGTAGTTAGAAAAGTTTAAATAGGTTGGTTAAGGTTTAAAATATGTTGAAAACTCATTGGATGAGGGTTTTTGGAGGTTTTTCTGAAAGATTGAATAATAAAGCTCCTATTTTCATTGAAATTCTATATCTTTTCTATTGAATATTGTTGTTGCAAAGTAGTTGCACGGTCTGTACGACCTGATGGTGACTCCAAATTGATTTGAATTGTTGTTTCAGTGTCCTATATATCATTTTGACTAATTTTGAGGCATTCCCATTGGGGTTTTACAATCTTATTGAATTTTCCCTATAGGTAGGTCTGAAACTCTAGTTTTAAGGTTTTGAAGACATAAAAATGTGATTATGGTCCATTCCACTGATTGCAACTCCTGTATCTGAGTGGAATGGGCCCAATATGGTAGGATTTAGTTGATTGAATGGTTTTGGGAGCAAGAGAGGTCATTTGGGGGTTTGGGCATGATGCCCTAGTTGTTAAATTTGAATGTTTTGAGTGAAATTCGATGGTTAAAGGTGGGTAGGTGAGGAAAAATCTTAAGAAATAAAATTTTGGTGATAGATTAAAGATGCGTAGGCCATTTGAAGTATGTTTGATACATTGGTGAATTGTAAAGAAGTTGGGAAGTGGGATTTTCAATAAACCCCTTTATAATTTGCTAAAAATGAGGGTTTTGTATAAAGAGGACTTGGTGAGTGGTTCACTGGCTAAAAGTTGTAGATTTGATGGTTTTATAGACTGGTAAATGACTTTCCATAGGTTTTTGGGGTTGGAAGATTGTTTAGAGGAGAGTTTCTTTGTAAATTAGACCTATTTGGCTTAAGGGGACAACGTAGAAGCATCAGTTTGAGGGATTTTTTCCAAAAGAGTTATATGATATTTTGAGATATGTTTTGGTGTACCCTAAAGGGTGTCTAAAAATATAATTGGTTAATGGGTTTGAGAGTGGAATTGTGAGATAGGTCCAAGAAATTAGGTCTACAGACCTACAAGGCAAATAGTGAAGTTGTGAAGGGAATCACCTTGGTTAGGGTTTTGGAGATTGAAGGCTTATTGAAATCAATTGAATTTGTGATTGGTGATTGAAGGCCACCCTTCTCTGCATCACTTCTCTCCCGTTGCAATTTTGGGTAGATTATTACTTTCAAAGTATGGGGAATGTTTTGCCTATTTTCTAGTTGGCAGTTGCCATTCTAGAAGGCTCATCTCTTGATATATTTTATACTTCTTAATCAATTATCAAGTTAATAATTAGTGCATTTATATACAGTTAATCTTTTCTTTTCAATTTGTGAAATTTTGGAATTTGTAACTCTACTAGTATTCCTCAAAATATTGTTATTTAGCATCGACTAATAAAGTTGTTTAGCATCAATCAATTAATATTCAAGACAAACCATGAAGGACAACAATTATCAATGTTAGGGCTAACCACTTAATAAGTATACATGTGAATAAGTCAAGCATGTACATGTGAATAAGGGAAGCACAAGTACTCAAAAACACGTAAGTCTTGAAGTATACATAAGAATACATAGTATGCACAAATTAATACAAAGTATATGCATGAATACAACGTATAAGCATGAAAAAATATAAGTCGCAAAGTATACATTGGAATACACGTAACTCACAAATACACGTAAGTTTTAAAGTATACACTTGAATACACGTATCTCATATCTATTGAACCATAGATTTATAATGCAAATATGGACACCATCAATAAAAATATTTTTATTAACCAAATATCCATATCGGAATACATCAATATATGTCGATATAGGTATAAAATATGTGTAAAAAATAGCCATATAGGCTTACAAGAATGCCATATAGGCATACAATGTCAAATATATCCAATACAAAATATGTACAAAAATTCCATATAGGCATACAACAAAGGGCTTTGGAATCAAAAGTCATCGCTCTCCATGCTCTTGAAATAGACTCTTTCGCTTTGTTTGTTGATCGGATGCTAATACATATGTCACTCATTTATGCTATGGTCAAGGAGTGCTCCTGATGCTCCTCCTAGGGTTGAGTTCTTGGTTAAGTCTTATCTATTACAATCAGAAGTAAAGACATTAATATATAGAAATTAAATTCAAAAAAATGATATATTTAATAAAGTAATCACTTACCACCATCTGATGATCACTCTCCATGAGGGAAATATTCAAATGCCCATGTTGAGGCATGATGAAGCCCTGTATAAACCATCCAAATAGAAATTAAAATATGAATCAATAATGGTTTGATTTTTCACTAACTAACATCTATAACAATGAATGTAAATTGAAATTTAGTAATTTTCCTCATACCTCCCTTGTTAGAGCCATCGAGGATTCTATAGAAGATGAAACACCGATCTCCATTTCCCTTTGAACATTCGAAGGTGTTTCTGCTTGCAACATCTGAAAATAAAAAATAAATTATTCAATCACGAAAATGACAATAGCGATCCACGTCATGACTTATAATGTATGAGATAATGAACAAAATTTTGAGTACTTATTAAACTATATATTTCTGACTATCATGCTTACTATTCTCCCTATCCATATATTGTTCGAAAGCACACATTTTTAGGATTTTACCCATAGTAGCAAGTTGGTAAACCGTTTGATAAAATGTTTTCATAGACATGTACGATAACTATGGTGACATAAAGAAGGTAGTGAACTATTTGAAAAAATGCCTCAAAGAAATGGGGTCTCATGGTGATGGAATGCCATTACAAACAAATGCACATCATGGAATTCCATCACCATAAGACTGCATTTCTTTCAGGCATTTTTTCAAACAGTTCATTGCCTTCTCTATGGTATTATTGCTTACTATTATGCTTTGATAGAAAATTTTCCAAGCATCCATAGTTTGATCGAAAGTACCTATTTTAGGCCTTTAGCCATAGCAACATGGAAGTGAGTAGTTTGATAGAATGCTTTGGTACTACTAACTACCTTGTCTATGCTATTGCTTACTATTATGCTTTGATAGATTTTTTCCAACCATCCATAGTTTGTTGGAAAGCACTTTTTTAAGCTTTTAGCCATAGCAGTGAGGAAATGAACTACTTGATAAAATGCTTTGGTAGAAATGTATGGAAAATGTGGTAGCATAGAAAAGGTAGTGAGCTGTTTGAAAAAGTGCCTCAAAGAAATTGCGTCTCATGGTGATGTTTTCAAACAACTCATTGGCTTGTCTATGCTATTGCTTACTATTATTATTTCATATATTCCTTCCAAGCATCCATAGCATAGACAAGGTAGTGAACTATTTAAAAAGATTCCTTAGTAAAAAGTGGTTTCATGGAATGCCATGACAAGCAAATGCAATTGGAAGCTACTCCTACTTATTACTTGTTCTATGTGAAGTAATTGCATCATTGCTTATGTTGACGTTCTAAACAACTATATTGTAGTTGAAATTTTTTCATCTATCAACATCTAGTTACTAGTTATGAAATGTGAAGTAATTCTTTGATTTTGAATTATGTGCAATGTAACGTAATAAATGATAATATAAACTACACAAATCTATTAAGTATAATTCATTAGTTAAGGGTATGTGCAGGATCATCATGGAAAAAATAGGCACTTAAGTGGTAAAAAATTCAAAAAAAATAGAGTTAGGCAACTTGACGTAAAAATTTGAATAAGTTATCTATATTATTTTAAAAATATGTAAGAATAGAATCTGTAGAAAATTGAATATAGTTTCTAAACTACTAGGTTTTTTTTTTTTTTTTTAAATCTATTTGGCAACAATTTGAAATTTCAATGTAGTAGCACTTAAATTTTAGGGAAAAAATAAGTAGGTGTTTGTTTGACCACCCTAACCACAATAACATGATAATATTTTCTATAATATTTTATATATAAGTAGAGGACTTATGTCCCGATGTGATGCATTTTTTTTTGTAATTTTTTTCCAAGTAAATAATTAATTATGAAATTTTTATTACAATTTTTAAAAAATATAAAAACTTGTTTGTCTAACCACCTTAACTTGGTCAAAAATTCATGAAATTCAATTTTTTTTTAATCCTATAGTATGCGAAGCATAGAATGTGGGTGGCACATGTTACGGATTCAAAAAATGTGATACCATTTGAAAGCTATAGATGTTTTTCAATCAACCTATCAATCAGGACTTTAGTCATAACTCAAATAGAAAATGAATAATAATTATTTATTAAATTCAAAGTAAAGCATAATTTATATTGGTGGAAAGTTGATAATCTCCTTTAAATACCCTTTTTGTTTCATCAATTTTGGGTAAAAAATAATCGTCAGCCACATACCCTACACATACCCATCATATCACCACTTTTTGGCCCATCATTATCCTGCACATACCCTTAAACTCTTTATTCTATTACCTGTGTGTAGGTTTGACTAGGAGGTGTTCCCTCAAAACCTCCAATATTAGCCTATTCAACATCCAAAATCACATATTAAAATACCATTCGTAAAATAATGCTATTAACATGTAATAAATTTATAATTGTTTACTAGTTACATACCTCAACAGTAGGTGCAATGGAGAAATAAGCATGTGTAGGTCCAGTGTATCCAGTATCAACACTGTGACCCTACAATTTTACTAAAATCATAAAAACTAAATTAGTTAATCTTTCATTTCAAAATCAAAATTTAATAAATTAAATTCAATGAACATTCTATCTTTTACCTGAGTATCAATTCCATAGGCCTCATTTCAAAATTTCAGCTACCCTTTCCATCTCCATAGCTGCAAACGGATCCTACATAGTAGCCTCCTGAGTGTCGGTGGGGCCATATGAACAAGTCACCCCACAAGATTGACACAAATGGGATTGAAGCCCACCACTCGAAGACTCCCCTAGATGGTGTTCTAGAATAGGGTGGGCATACTGGATGACACTCTGGGTCAAAGATTTAATGGTTTGCAAAGTCTCTACATTGGCACTCTCCTTCACAATGGAAGGGATAATGATGTGCTCATGAGGCAGCCTAGCGAGAGGTCATCTCCCTTACTACGTAGGATCCTTTTGTGCACCGATTCCATCTTGACCCAACCCCCCACCTCTCCCCTAGAAGTCCCTCATATCAAAATAAAATTTTGGGATTTTGTTCAAGATGAACTCACAGTATAGTTTCCTAAGGAAATACTATGGGACTTCAAAAAATTTGCATGGTGGGTAATAAAAAACCATGTACCACCTATCCCAAAAGAAGTTCCTAATCTCTTGGTGGTGGCACCAATGAATAGGAAACCTCTTCGCCTTGAGGGTATGATTTGCATTTGTGCGTGGGTTAGTGAATAATGAGAACAAATCACCTTTTGTAATTTTTAAATCTTTTACATCTTTATATGATAATTTATCTTGGTAATAAGCCCTAGCTGCCTGCCTCCTATCTTTCCAACTAGTTAATTGTTTGTCGATTGAATCTACATGTTTTAACATTTTTTTGAGTGAAGTTGCTAGGGTCATTCTCTCCAAAATTGAACCATTTGGATCATTCAACCTCCTGATTAAATCCTCAATTTATTTTTTATTATTCTCAATTTCACTCATTAAGTTTTGTTGAGTGCTAGGAGGATGTTGAGGGGTTGGTGGAGGAGATTGTTGTTGTGGTTGATTAATTTGAGGATTTTGTTGTTGTTTTTGTTGTTGTTGGGTTTGTTGAGGATTTTTTTCCTCTTGTTGTTGCTATGCTTGTTGAGTATTTTGAGGAGGGTTTGCAGGTTGATTAACATCTCCTAAAAATTCAAAAAATAAATATAAAAAACAACCTAAAACTAACAAATAAAAAATAAAAAATAAACAATCCTTACCTCTCAGACCTCCTTGTCAATGTGGCGGCATCCTGGTGATGAAATGGAAAAATTTTGATGAAGAATTTTGCAAAATAGCTCCTCCCAGAATGCAAGCATGAAAATTTGGGGTTTTGGCCACTGGTAGGAAAAAAAACACAATCACAAGTTAAAGAATGATTTAAATTTTTTTATTTTTTTTCCTTTTAATAGCTCATAATTTGAGCACATTATGGGCTTGTTGTGCCCGAGCCTCAGGCTCATCACACTAAGCCATAACGTGAGTGCGTTATAATGCACTCACATTATGAGCTTTCAAAACTTTTTTAAAAATTTGGCCACAAATTGGCTACCCATCTTTTTGCACTTACCTCCCCACAATCCCCTTTTTCTTCTTGGAAGCCGGTTTGGGTTTAGGGGTTTCAACAACTGTCAGAGTATTTTTTCTTTTGTGACCCTTGGACTTAGTCGAGGAAAGATTGGTCTAAATCGGGGGTTCAATTTCCTCAATGCGGATGACAGAGATGGGTTTGGGTGGGTAGAGAGCGAGGTGAAAATGATAGAGCCTCAAGATGAGGCCTTGATAGAGTGGTAGGGGAATGGGATTCCCAAGGTTATTGGTAGTAGACTCAATGCACCTCTCAAGAGATTTTTCCAAATCAGCGAGTATAAAGAACGGGAAACTCAACAAAATTTTATGATGAAGGTAGTTTAAGAGAGGAAAATGATAAAAATAAAAAAAATTATATCTACCCTTTAAAGTGACACATTTCATGAGGGTGAGATAGACCTGGTCCCATGGTCACAGGAGAGCTTCTCTTTCAAAGCCAAATTGAGAGAGAACAAGTTTTTAATTACCCACAAAGAAGGCATTTAGGCTTTCATTGTCCTGAGCCTTGGTATGCTTAGGGTACATCTTCTTGGTACATGACAACCCTGTAGCCTGGGTAATCACCTCCTTATTCACCTCGAAAAAAATACCATCCATGGAAACCCTTCGTTCTTTCCAAGAACTCACAAATTGTGCAGACATCTTTAGATCATGGCCAACCAAACTTTCCATCAAGGGTGACAGGTCGCCTTCAACATAGATGTGCCAAACCAACGGATCCTTGTGAAATTCCCAACAATTGTTAGGCTCTGTACTCACCCTATCACCACTTGTATCACCATTCTGCACACTAGAAAACCAAAAATCTTGTGAGAGTAAAATGTTAGAATTTTTGACAAAGTGAAAGGTCACCCAGACACTTCCAGTTTTAAGCCAAACGAGACTACATTGGGCAATCAAGATGGTGTGCTAGACACACGCTTGAAGAGTTAAATCCCAAAAGACAATAACCACATTCCCATTAAAGGAAATCTTGAGGCACCTATAGTGAGGATTGCAAGAAATTATGATATTGGGAGGTTTTCCTTCCACGTTTCCTTTGCACAAGTATTGAAAAAGTTTAGCCGTGGGGCCAAATTTAGAATTCCCCAAAATTTAGCCAACTATCATTAGCAACTTTTTAGCAGAGTAGATAGGACAAGGCAAGAGCTTCACATCATAATTATTGGTCACATCAAATTTGAATTTAAAAATCTATAAGGATATGTGAAGGCTGAGACAAGGCCTCAAATAAATATTGTGTAAAGTCCAACCCAACATGGTCATTATCCGGTTGTACTCCCCACTCCTCCTCATAATTAACTCTTTATTATCAATCTACATCCCTTTATTCAAATTATTCCACAAGTTTAACACCTCAACACTTAACTTCATCCACATCACCCAATAGACAAGTATGTGGACCCCCCAGAAGGCTAACACAATCTCAAAATTACGTATCATTATGAACAATACACGTGTCGTGCATATTATATGATTGTTAGTGATGATAAGTATAATAGTTCTGATGACAATAAAATATTATATCTTGATGATATACACGCATAAATTATCAAACAAAAGCGACCATGCATAACTACTTACTATTACATCTCAAATGCAAGGATGTTCAATAGATGAAGTTTTAAAGGATAGCCACATGGAGGAACAAATTTATATCATGCAAATATCTTGATTACATTGAGATGGAAACATTTTATTGTGATTAATTTCTAAAGTAATATCTTCACCTCCCTTTTATTGCATGGAACATATATAATACTATGATCCTTTCTATTTTTTTCACTTGATCTTGTCACTTGGAGGAAAGGTTGTTTTCCTTTTAAAGGTTACATTTATTTATTAATTGCTTCACTTACGGGGAAAAGTGAGAGAATTTTCCATCTTTATTTTCAAATATGCATCAATCACACATAGGTAAGTATATTTACTATACATATATTTCATCATTTATTTAGATTCATATTTTTTTATGTGTTTAGGTCACTCATGTTATCATTATTGGTCTTAGTTTATCTTGCTTTACTTAGTTTCTCATACTCAAATTTTTGTTCTTATACTCAACTTTTCATACTTAGATTGTCATACTTATGCTCAATTTTCTAGGTACTCATATTATCATGTCATCATATTATGTTTTATCTCATTTTCTTCTCCTTAGTTTTTATACACTTCTATGTAGTACAAAAAAAAATAAGGGAACATGTCATAATTGATCTCTTTTTCATCTTTTGTGCATTTTTTATAATTTGAGAACACATATATGATTCAAAAAATCAGTCATATATAGTATTATATCATATATGTAATCATTGTTTTACTTGTTTATATTTTAGGATGAAAAGATTGTGCACACACTCCAAAGTAGGAGAAAAATATAGAGGTGAAAATTTCACACCCTAGCAATTTCCCCTCATCTTTTACTTGAATTCAAACATAAAAAATTATGATCTTAAGATTCCACCCTTCTAAAATTATCAATTTTAGACACAAAATGTTCTTAAGGTGGTCCTTTTAGGACTAACTAATTTGGACACAAGTTCATGTTCATAAAGGGTCCTAAAAGTCCTAGAGTTATGTATTTAGGGTGTATATTTAGAGGATTCACCTTTGGTAATTTCATATTCATAATATAAATCAAGAGAATCACATCACATTACTTATCCTAAGGATAACATATTCACACATATATCTCTATCATTTTCCAAATTCACAATAAGTTTGCCTGCATCAACACATGACATCCAACTCTATAACTTCTCTTTGGTATTCTCATTGTTAATTCAATCATAAGGCCTCAAACCAATACACAAGGGGAAATTTAGTTCACTTTCATGTCCTAGCTTATCAAGATCCATTCAATGCTTTTTGCATCAACCATTTTTATTACTTTAGATAGAAATAACTGAACATTTGTTATATATATTAAAATCCTAATTGTTAGAGGTCAAAGTTGTCATTTTTTGTTAGGGTCACACAAAGGTTCAAGGCTACAAATCTTAGGATCAAGGCCACACTCACAACCTTTAACTTATACACAAATTTGATAAAAAAATCACTTTAAATTTCATCATTTTGCTTCTAATTCTTTGAATTTAGGCGATTTTGAGCAACCATTAAAAAATCATTGTCAAAATAGAAGATAATTAAATTTCTTATGGAGCAAGTCTACCAAGAATGTTCAATAACATTTGCATTTAGCAAGTTTAGCACAATGCATGCAACCTTGATCTAGTTCATTGCATAAGCTAACATTTCATAGCACGTGCATTCATCTTAGCTATCTAATAATTCTCTAAGATTTAATCTAAACTTTCAAATATATTTTCTCTATCACAAAAAATCAATCTACATCCCTTCAATGTAAGAAAAACCATATTTATTGTAATCATTTTATTATGATTTATTTCTAAATCTAATACACATCTTTAAACTCAACTACTCTATCTAAATTAATTTTAATATTTTTTATTATTATATTTAATTAACTTTATTATTTTGAATGAATTACTTATTCTTATTTTAAATAAAATCATATTTATTAAACTAATATCCTTGATCCTACATGCATTTCCCCTAATTTATTAAATAATCTAATTATTTAATTAATTATCCTAAATCTCTAAATCCTAGTCTAATCCCACATTAATGAAATAATCATGTCACATGTCTATAATTCAAAATTAATATTATCCAAATCATAAATTCAGAGTCAAAATAACATTTAATCACAACCATAAAATTAACTAAAGTGATCCTAGCCATGTATTCCCCACTACCAATTCTTAAATGATAATTTTATATTCAACTTCATCACTATAAAATAAAACTACTTTTTAATCCTAGCCATCAAATCAACTAAATCAATCCTCTCCATTAATATCCAACTACTTTAAGTCTTTCCCATCCATCTAATCAAATCAATCATAGCCCTATATCTCATACCAATCTCAACCCTTCATTTTCCCTCATCAAATCTATAAATCCACCCCTTTGCAAGAATTTCCATAAGAGAAAAGCTATAGGCATGTTTTCTCACATTAGGGATTGAAGAAAAACTTAACATCAGAACACCACTATGGATCCATCAAAAAATTCAACAAAGGCATTATGCTTCTCTAAGTTTTTATTATTTTATGTACCTTTCAATTATGCTCCAATTTGAGGTGGAAGTGGACTATTGAGTGTGCACTTACATTCTTAGTTTAGATTTTATCTTCTAGAATACTAATGCTTATGTGATTTTCTATTTAATTTTATTTTATTATTTGATATTTGTTGAAGGTTGACCAAATAGATTTACATAATTTGTTATCATATTTGATATTCTATGAGATATATGTTACATGAGCTCTTCCATGTTTACTAAAAAATGAATATTAATAATTTGAACTTACAGTTATATGGAACTTATAGTACATATAGTATTTGTAGATAATCTAATAATACACTATATACAACATTTACAGTATATACAAAAATATAATCTCAAGTTACACAATTTGGTAGCGACAATGAATTAGAAATAAAGGAAACATAAGCCAAAGGAAATGAATGAGTAATATAATTTGTGAACTTATAGTTGATAAAGTTGTGACTAGTTTAATCTAAACTTACAATGGTAGATAGAAAATTTAAAATAGTATAGCAACTTAACAATTATGTAGAAAAAATTTAAAATGGAAAAGAATGCATGTATAGCCATTTCATAAAGGAAATTTTGTTCATCTCTATACATTAAGTTGATTGATGATATTGAATTGTTAAAAATAAATCACATTAGACAAAAGAATCAACACATGAATTTGATGGATTTTAAAATCTTCACATGATGGTCAAAATAGTTATTGCTTGTTTCCAATTAGAATTTTTTTATTCAAATTATTTTTAACAACTTGATTGGTGAGCCTTATATATTTGATGTAATGCTTGCATGTGTTCATTTTCAAAATAACCAGACTTTGCTAAGAAAATATGACTTGAAGATGTTATGCTAATGAGGAGATATGGGACATTGAAGTTTTTTAATTGAACACCTAATAATCCTTTTTGTTATTAAAGGATTATATATTTATACTATAGTAGATATTATGGGTAACAATTTCATATGTGATGTGGTTATTGAAGAACCTAGTGATGACCCAGAAGAAGAGGCTTCGGCCACCATTAATGTGAGAAAAAAGGAACTGTATGTAGTTCTAGGTGAAGACCTCTTTGAGGACTCTACTAGCAGTGATGAGGATGAAGAGATGGAGGGTAATGACCAATAGGTGGTCGAAGACTCAGAGGAGGACAAAGATGAAAGGGTTAAGAAAATTGAAAAAGAAATTGAGGATGTGGTTATGAAAGTTATAGAAGATGTGGAAGAGCAAGCCATGGTGGACTTGGAAGAGGATGTGCAGGATAAAGATAGGCCCTTTAATTTCTATCTCACTCAATTCTAGGAGCTGCAGGATAAAGTGGAAAGAATGGATAGGGATTTCAATAACTTAATGTCTATTAAGTTCTAGGGATCATGCAGAGGGTTTTTTTCAATACTGTGGATGGTGAAACCAAGGTAAGGAAAGGTCATTGGAAGATGAAATCCTCTCAGGTTGAGGAGGTGCAATAGGACAAGAGAACTACCGATATGATGGAGCGGTGAAACGAGGAGATGGAGTAGCAGGTTGAAGAATGGAACCTAGTTTGTAATGGATCCCCGAAAGTAATTTGGGTCATTAGCATTTTTTTTTAGTTTCTAGGCTATGGTACTTTTTGTGCCTATGTGACCCTCATTATGTAGGTCTAGGCTATATTTTTTAGTCTTTTTCTTATGGTTGGATTTTGGATCCTATTGTTTTGTATTGGTTAAGGTGGCAGTTCTATTGCAATGTGTTGGTCTATTTTTTCCCCTGTTGTTTTGTGGTGGTAGTTCTGCTAGCCAATAGGCCTATTTTTTTCTTTTGGTTAGGTTCATGGGCCCTTTCCCCTCCTTCTATTATTAAAAACAATTTCATATGTATTTGAGATAATTAATATGCAATTCTCTTGTATACTTTCATATTCATTTTATCTACAATTAATATGAATATTTATATATATATATACTTTTTTTATATTATGTATAATAGGAACAAAGAATACAAATCAAAGTATCAAAGAGTTCACAGTTTCAACAGCTAACATAGCCCCCCAATATAGAACATAGATCCCAAGCTAGAAAAAAACTAAGTGTGAACCATATCCCCCAGGCTACCCAATTACAATTATCAAAAAGATCCCACTGGAGAGGAACATCAAGAGTCCCAACATCATCCTACATCATCCTATAGTATTTACATCATATACAGATATATACAAAAACTATTAGCAGAAAAAACACTATATAGAGTTATAAGCATCATAAATACACAAAAAGGATATAGCCATAAAGAGCATCCTAATTCGCCTCTTGACCACCACTTAGAGCTACCAGAGCCTCAATAGCAGCTAGATCCTCCTTAGTCACCTATCCTATATGTCCCATCTTTCCATCCTTCTTGCTCTGTTCAACTGCAAGATCTTGCTAAAAAGCCTGAAGGGCTCTCATAAAAAAATCAACTCCTGGATGACCCTCTGGCCATAAGTGCCCATATCTGGCCTCCATAATGTCAATAGTAACCCGACTGTTCTCCAAATAGCTCCAAAAAATGTCTTTTGAAAGGGAAACAGTGATATAAACCTACATAGCAATAGTGCAGAAGGTGAGTCTTCTAAAAGACTCAGTAAGTAGCCTCCTCTTTCCTTGAAAACAATCTTCATTTCTTGCCTTCTAGATGAACCACAAAATGCTAGAAGAAAGACAAAGCCAGAACAAAGCAACAACTTTCCCCATCTCTATGTTATAGTTAAACAAAATTTTGACAAGGAGAGGATGTCCATCATTCCCCCAAACATCTTGTTTATCACAAAAAAATCTCCAAATTTCTTTTACAAAAATGCAGTAAAAAGAGATGTGATTAATTGTCTCAGGTATTTTACAAATGTTACACGTGTCAATATCATATTTTTATCTAAGGCAAGCTATTTTAGCTTCAAGTTTCTTTGACCAGTTAAAGACAATTTTTTTTACCATTGATCCCTAGTCCATTGTAAGTTCCCGATTTGGTTTAAATGATTTGTCAAATCCATGTGATCCGTTAGCATGGTATACATTTCTCTAGCTTTAACCTTGCTTATGTTAGTACCATTTTTCCATTGGAATTCTTTGAACTGATTATCATTCACCTTAGAAATCATAGGGAACTTTACCCAGTTACAAGCTATTAGAAACCAAGATCAGACATGCAAACCAAAAAAATCTTCCACATAAGAGAAAAGAAAATAAAAGCAAAGCTATTGCAAGAAGATGTGAAAATTAATATTATTCAGGAATTCATAATTACATGAGATGATTTGCTTTATAAAAGAAAGTATGCATAACCCTAACTTTATCTTGAGCGACAAGATAGCTCAACAAGATTTAAGGATGACAATAATTAACCTAGGAATTAAAATATTACCTAAGTAAACTTATGCAAGTGTAATAATTAATTAACTACACTAACACCCCCCATAAGTGCAACTTAGGGAGACTAAAAAAGCATGCACCTTAATGCTAGGATGAATGCAAGAAAGCATGAATGGGTCCCAACAACAAGGCCTGATTAGGTACCCATGTACAAATGCAATAATGAGGTAGAGAAGGAAAATCCAGTGGGACAGAACCCCCCCTACAATGAGATGACTGCTTCAAAGAAGCACTGGAAGAACACTGTGGAGTAGCACTAGAACCGCAATCCGACAAGCAAGGAAAGATACTTCTGTTTACAAGAAACCAAATGAGAGTCTCTGAAGGAATCAGGTGGAATCATAATAATGCAACAACAGGCCCAGTGCCACAAAACACTAGAAAACTCACAAATTGGAACAACGCTGGAATCCATAAAGTAATAGTTGATAAAAATGATGCACCCCATAAGAGGGAATGATACAATGAAAGAATCTGGAAGTCGTGTATCTCGATTTTGATGCCAAACTGTGACTAAAAATCTTCCATAGGAACAAGTACCATGAAGATTCTGGAACATTAACCACAAATTTAGTGGCCCTCAAACTGAGATGTGACCCAATGTGGATCATTAACCATAGGCTCTCAATCGGAAGTGTGAACCGATGTGAATCTAATATGTGTCAGGCTAGAGAAAGAATGTGGCCAAAAGAAACTAAGAAACCAGATACAACCCATGTGAGTTGTCATCAATAACAAGATGGAGATCAAAGTGAAAACTACACTCTAATCATATTATTATGCAAGAAACCCCCCTGATGGAACTTTATCTTAGTTCATTTATTAAAATAACCCAATGACTATAAAATGAGAGAATTCTAAATATTCATAAATAGAAAATAAAAATAGACCTCAGATCTGTGTAGAGGACTAAACAAGCTTTCCAATGCCACAAGAATGGAAAAAACAAGACCACCGAGTCAAAAGATATGCCCTCTGAAGAAAAAAAAAATCATCTGAGTTCAAGGACCTGCAAAATAAAATTAGAGAAAAAAATTTCAAAAATACCTTCACCATTGGATTGGGCTCAGAACTAGCTTTCCAACGGTATCTTGTTTGTGAAAAAATGACACCGTATGAGAAAGTTATGCCCTTTTTTGTGAAAGTTGCTCCAAAAAGCCCAATAAGGCCTGCAAGCAACCTAGGGGGATTAAAAGAAATAAGCCCTTGGTCCTGTGCGCGACCAGGGGCTGGCAGACTGGGGGCTGGGGTGGAGCCCCTAGTCATGCATATGACCAACGGGCTACTTCTAGAGGCTGCCAGGGGCTGAGCATGGCCCCTGGTCACCAATGTGACCGCGAGTGTTGGCTAAGCCCGGTTGGGGCTGGGCGCAGAGCACCCGGTCCTTAATAGGACCGCAACCCATGTGAAGGGGGCCTGCGGGGGCAGAAAAAAGCCAGCGGAGCTTTGGTGGGCACCTCCCAGTGGCCGCCACTCTAGTGTTTTGTGGCATCGGGTCTGTTGTTGCATTATTATGATTCCACCTGAGTCCTTCATGACTCTCATTTGGTTTCCTGTAAATAGAAGTATCTTTCCTTGCTTGTCGGATTGGGGTTCCAGTGTTCTTCGAGTGCTTCTTTGCAACAGTCATCTCATTGTAGGGGGGTTTTTGTCCCACTGGTTTTTCCTTTTCTACCTCATTTTGGATTTGTACATGGGTACCTGATCAGGCCTTGTTGTTGGGACCCATTCGTGCTTTCTTGCATTCATCCTAGGATTTAAGTGCATGCTTTTTTAGTCTCCCTAAGATGCACTTATGGGGGGGTGTTAGTGTAATTAATTAATTATTACACTTACACAAGCCTTTCTAAGAATAGTATAAGTTCTCCAATTCGTAGGAGGTATATTGTATTTAGTGGCCAACTCATTCTAGCTTATCAAATTGCCATCTTTCAAAATATCATTAAATGATTTGATACCTCTCTCGACCCATCTCTTAGTAGAAAACCCCTAAAGAAGAGCCAAGGGTTTCCCATTATTCCTTAAATTCCACCATATAGACCTATGCCCCTGAATAACCCCAAACTCACCCTTGGTGAAGTGGTGATTAACTAGATGCTTCTTCATCACATCCCAGGCCTTCCAAATTGTTCTAAACACCTTGGACCTTGTTGGTAACATATCCTACTCGCTACTCAGAATATCACTGAGGGGAAGAGACCTCCAAGCCTTTGCATGCTTAGGAACAACATTAATCATATTATGTCTGACAAGAACTTTCCATGGCTATCCCCCTTCTAGAGCCACAATCACCCATTTGGCAGCCAGGGCAATGCCCTGCAGCCTTGAATCCTTTAATCCCAGACCCCCTTTGGTTCTATCCAGTGTACACCATTCCCATTTAACCATATGTCTCTTTCTCTTCCCTTTACCATCTGACCAAAGGAAAGCCCTTTATTTTCTTTTGTATCTCATTAATTTGATAGGAATTAAAAAACCAATCAGAGGAAAAATAAACACTATAAGAAGAGATAATTTTTTGACAAATTTGCACTTGACCAGCAAGAGACATAAGTTGTCTATTCCATTTAGAAATTTTACTTTCAATTTTATCTTTGATCCAATGCCACATTTCTTTCAAATCTAGATCCATTGCAAAGGGTATTCCAAGATACCTAAAAAGTTTCTAGGGACCACCCCATTGAATCCAAAATTTACTGAGCCAATTTAGGGGCTTGTCCTTCCAGCCCAAAAGCAAAGATTTTGATGGTGCAAGATTAGCCCTAGATGTTAAGAAAAATGTTTCTTAGAGCTTCCCCATCAAATTAGTAAAATTATCATCTTCTAGAATTGACAGAATAGAAGTGCCATCTGCAAACTGCAGATTAAGAAGTTCACTATCATCGAAAATCCTAATACCTCTTACTTTTGGAACTAATGCATTATCCCTCAACACATAATGAAGAGCATCAGAAGCAATAACAAAAAGGCCTAGAGCAAGAGGGAACCCCTGTCTAATAGACCTCTTAAGAGGAATTGCTGATATAAGAGAACCATTGATGTCCACTTGGGCAATGGCATCCTAAAAAAATGTTCTAACCATGTGGCAGAAGGAATCTGGAAATCCAAAGGCTTTCAAGACCAAAAATAAGAAGTCCCATTCAATTCTATCGTATGCCTTTTCAAAATCCAAGAGCAACATGGCTGCATTTTGATTTGTCACATTCACCCACAAGGTTCATTGCTTCCCAACTGGTGATCAAGTTCTCAAGAATATATCTGCCCTTTATAAAACCTGTTTGGGTGTAATTGATGATGGAGGGGAGCACAAGAGAAACTCTATCAGCCAGCACTTTGGCTAAAATCTTATATGAAAGATTAAGCAAAGTGATAGGCCTCCAATTCTTCATTAGAGATCTGTCACCCTCCTTTGGGATGAGTTTGAGAATCCCTTTATTGATCTTGTTGCCAAGTGTTCCTATATCAAAGGCTTCCTTGTATACCCAATACAAATCCTCACAAATACAGTCCAAAAAAGCTTTGTAAAACTCATTTGAAAGACCATCAGCCTTGGGTTATTTGTCATCTTTGAGGGAAAGGATAGCCCTTCTAATATCTTCCTGGGACATCTCTTCCAAGGTCCAAAGCCACTTCATCACTGATCTTTTTTGGAAGAATTTTCTGTATGTATTCTTTAGCAGATTTATTAGAATCCTTCTCCCCATCCGAGGAGAAAAGAGCTTTATAGAACTAGAAAAATGATCTCTTATCTCACCCTGGTTCTCCACTAAGGAGCCATCCGTAGAGATTCGTTTAATCTGTTCGCTAGCATGTTTTTCTTTAATGTACCTAAAGAATAATTTTGTACCTTTGTCACCATTTTCAAGCCAATTCATCTTGGTTCTAACTCTCAATCCTTGGATCTTATGGTTTTGGAGTCTTCTAAGAGAATCTTTTGCCATGACCAATCTATTAGTGAGGGCTTCATTCATAGGGCTAGCTTGTAACTTAGATTCAGCTTGAAGGAGCATGTCTTGGAGGGCAGCTTCCCTCCTTTGGCAATCCTTAGCTTTCTTCTTCCCCATAGTCTGGAAGAGATTCTTCTAGCTTTTACTTTTTAATTCCCATCTATCAATGGGAGAGATATTCTTATATAACCATCTGTTGATCTGCTTGAGGTAGAAGATTTCACTTCTATAGTCACTGTCCTTCAAAAGATTAGTATTAAGACAAAAGCCAGAGTTAGATCCTATTGCTCTAGGGGACCCAGTCTTCAGGCAAAACTGAGCTCTAATAGGGTGATGGTTCGCAAGAGAATATGGAAAAACTTCCACCAAACACCCATCACACAGGTCAGAGAGACTGAGAAAAAGCTGCTAGCATAAAATCTATCAAGTCTGCAATAAATTTTTCTACCCCTCCTTTGAGAGTTACACCAAGTAAACCAATTCTTTTGGGTAGCATCTTTCAGTCCACCAATAGGGTCATCAATCCCTAGCTTAGATTTCATTCTCTTCTAGTAAAAATTTTCGTTACCTTTCCAATCAAAACCTAATCCCCCCCATTTATCTTCATCTCTCTCCACAAAGTTGAAATCCCCACCAATAATCCAAGGAACATCTTGCAAAGTATAATGCTAATTCCACGATTGAATTTTGTCCTTATAATCATTTGGGGCATAAACTAAGCACACCCCAAAGCAATATGTATCCTTTTTTATGATCACCCAAACAACCCTATTGCAAGGAGAAATCCCGAAATTATTTATATGTTGAGCCCATTTATTAGCCATCAAAATAGCATCCACTCCTTTTCCTTTTTCATGATTTGTAACAAATTGGATGGCCTCCTTCCAAATGACTTTTAAGCTTGTCTCAAGGGTGAAACTAGTTGCTTTGATTTCTTGCAATAAAACAAAATATTTTTCCTTCTTTTGAGTAAGAAATCTTCTTACCACATGTTTTCTATCAGGGGTTTCAAGCCCCCTCACATTCCAAGAAATACATTCAACCTCCATCAGAACTATTCATTAGTTGGATTTCCTTTATCATTCTTAAAATTATCAAAGAATTTGGGAAGCTTGGGTTCAACTTCCATTCTCTTTGCATTGGGTGGCAGAACACCACTCAATTTTTTCCTCTTATCCTTCAAAGGGTGGTTGGAGTTCACATCAAAGGGAATCTTATTCCCTTATAAACCATTCTTCTTTCTATATCTTGGAGTTTTCTTAACAACAACTTCCATGGGGATTTCATCACCATTAGTGGTACCTCTAATAGAAAGCAGGTCTATGTCATCAGCAGAGTCCATTCCTGACTACGATGCAAAACCATCTGAGCTCATCACTCCATCAAGGGAGTGGGAGAAATTTCCTGACATATTAGGCACCTAGATTTCATGCACTTTTTCATTACCAACAACAAAAGAGATAGTATTAGAAGATAGAGGCCTCTCAATTCTGTTCCCTGAATCCTCAAGTTGGAGAGGCACAAGAATCTTATTATGTTCAATGGGAGATTCTCCTTCTGGGGTTACCTCCAAGTTAGGGGGCTCTCCCATCTACTCGAGGTATCCTTTATCACATCAAGGGTTTGAAGTGCCTTATCTTTAGATTCTTCCAAAGAACATATATCACTTAGATTGCCCATCCCTTTATCTTCTTTGAAATATTTAGAATTAAATGTATATAATTATATACCTGGCTTAGGGTTAGAATCAGTGGATTGTTTGTGTTGTCTTAAGCTTAGCAGAGCCAATTGTTGAGCATTCGGTTTTAAATTATCATCTGTTTTAGTAGCCTTTCTTATGATTTTAGACCCAAGCCCTTCCATTATATTTTGACATGTAGTGTTCTCTAGATGCAAAAGAGAAGTTGAATTCTCTTCAACAACACCATTTAGGGGATTATTACTAACCATTTCAACTTCCCCACAAAGTGGAGAGGGGTTACTAGTTTTTTTACTAGTCTTTGATGGAGAAAAAATCTCATCAAGTTGTTGTGGAGTGGGGCTTGAATGAGCAGAATCCCCACCATTATTAATATCATTCTTCGCCCGACCCTCAACTTTAGAGGGTTGCTTCTTATTCTTATTATTTTTGTTCATTCCACCAGAGGTTGGTTTGCTATTAATTCTATTTCTTATTAATGAACAATTATGTCTAATGTGGCCTTCGCATCTGCAAAGATAGCATGCATTTAACCCTCGTAGGGTTTCAATTTCACAACATATTATACCCGTTTTAAATGTATCTCAAGAATTCTCAGCAATTCCTTGCCTGGAGATAGGGAAATCAAAACCCTTGCATCAGAGTGTAGTAATGGCAACTTAGTGTCATCAATTTTTAGAACATTCTCGTATGGTTCTAGAAGAAGCGAAACAAATTTCCACAACCGAGGAGGGACATGTATAATTATTAACCATCTAGGGCTAGAGAGAGCCAAAACCTCATCTTCAACAGCCTCCGGATTCTAGGCCAGGGCTCGAAAAACCACCATACCTACATTCCAGATTTTTTTTTGATGGCTTCAACTTGAGAAACATGATTATTAAAGAAAATCACATATAAACCCTTTTGAATCATTCTACAATAATAAAAATGTAATCCCAGTTTTTTCTCCCACACATTTTGAAACCATTCTTCCATATATTTCTTTGCTGGAACCCTAGAAGGGTCAACGGCCACAAAGAAGATTGTGATTTTTACCAGTCTAGAATCTTCTTCTAAAATCGCTTCATCTAGAGAAGCATTAGGAATCAAGATAGCCCTCAAGGTTTGTGAGGAGGGATGCTTGCCTTGCTCTCCTTCTCCATCTTGCATCGAGATGACACACCCACCAAGTGATAATCTGGTGTCCTCCGACAACTTCTCACACTCACTAGCAACAATGTCACAAAAGGATTTCGCAAAAACATTGTTGGCGGACTGGGTAGCAGTATCTTTAAAAGAATCTCCTACGGTTCTGTATCCCCAACCATCACCTCTACATCCTGCAAAAAATCCACTCATGCGACCACACCTTGAAAGGTCGTTAGCACAAAGACCATGTCCCACACAATCTCAACCATATAAGGAATTGACCCACCTACAACTAGGAATGAATAGTTGTAACAAGAATTATTGCCAAGTGTGGAGGAGGGTTGAGCCTCCTCCACGGAAAGGTCTTCTCACATGCCTAATCAGTACAGAGTTGCAAAGCCAAAAAACCCCTTCTATATATATAATTTATATTCAAATATGATATTTAAAATATTCTAGACATGGAATTTATGTATAATTTATTTCAATTTACAAATATTAGCAGTTAGATCATCTAAATCTGTCATTTCTTTGCCACCTATCTTGATAAAACATTAACTATTTCATAATTATTTAAGATTTGTACATTGGTTGCATCCATCAACTACAAATATGATACTCACAAATCCTTTTTTGGTGGAATAGAGAATAGACTTCTATAAAAAAATTAAATTGTTTTTGTACATGTTTAGTGATGGGTCTAACTTGGTCAACTTCTATACCAAGTATAGGACCCTACACCACTATCAAACCCTATACCCTTATGTATCATTTTCCCAGCACATGGCAAGGGTCTTTCCACTTATTTAGCCAAGATATATCTAAACTGGTACATGAGAACTATCTAAAATTAAAAGGTAGGAATATTTATTGAATTAGTCTATGTGATTGTAAGTAATTCCATAAAAAAACTCTATGATAGTAGATGGTTGTTATTATTTTTTTTATGTATATATTTTTTGCGCTCTATATGAGTAATCTTCACCAATTTTTGGTCTCCTACCAAGCTTCTTGAAATTTAAGGTTTCTCATGGAATTTATAACATATGCATTGTAAGATACAACACATGTTGATCCTTTCTAGTCTTCATATGTGGTCAATTTTTGTTCTTGATTGAAGATTGTTTCTTAAATCACATGGTTTTAGTTTTTTAAAATTTATTTTTTTAGCATTGGTTTTGGTCATTTGAAGATTAAGCAATAGGTGTGAATCCTACAAGTAATTTGGTGGTCACTTAGGTTCATTTGTATGTTATAGTAGTTGTGATAGCATTTGTTGATTTAATGGGCCCAATATTTTTAGTAGTATAGTACTAGCAATTGTGGCTTTAGAGTTGTTAGTATTGATCATGAGTACTCATAATTGAATGAAATACATTCCTTAGATCTAAAAAATAATAAATCATGTGATGCCACATCAACACACCATGAAAACATCACTTAATGCATAACTATCAATATACCATTTTTTTAGGGGTCTTTTGGACACCTCAACAAAAAAATGTTGATAGGGCATCATATTTCATGATGTGAACCTAAATCCTTAGTTATAAGCAAGGTCCTTGACAAGTAAGCTATTGTAAAAATTGGGAGTGATTTGAAATTGCCACATGATTTTGAGAGGCATAAAGTTAGATTGCTCAACTACTAGGCCCTCTACCCTAGCATTGGTTTTGGTAAAAGATTAAGAAAGATAAATGAATCATGCAAGTACTTTGGTGGTTTACACAATTTATGTCAATCACAAGGATGGGACCTATGGGCCTTACTCCACAACTTTTGGGTTCTACAAAATATTTTTTTTGTACAAGTTGTTATTTTTTACCAACCAATCTTATTAGCCCAAACTATTAAGTTTGACTATTCACATTGAATTAGAATTTAACTAAAACAATATTTAGGTATCCATTATTTTATAAGATTTGTGGTAAATTTCATTCTCTAAAGAAAATTACAAGATTCTTTTATTCAATTTCAATTTCAAACTCATCATAAATTATGATTTATCTTTATATTTCTCCATGAGTAGAAAAATTTTGATATATTTGTACATAGATTCTACCAACATGACACTTGTATACATGTTTCTTTATATTTTATACATTAATAAAAAGTCATTATTCCAAATACTTGTTTATTGCATAATTAAATTTATTAATATTTTCCTTCATTGGTTTGGCAATTGTTGAATTCTAAAGAGGCTCAAATGAAATGCAAATTGTAATTATTAAGAAACTCGGAAACATGACATGTAATCATTAAATTGGTTTAAAAATTGGATTGTCATGTACCATCAAATCTTTAAAATGTGTGGGGGAGAGGGACCAACAGTTATGTGAGCTAACTTTGTGAGCATGTAGCAATTGTATGGAATATCATGGGACTTCCATTTTTTTTAAATGTGAACTGACCTCTTATCTATCTTCAACTAAGGTTTGGAGGTGTGACTCATCACACAAATTGGCACATTAGCATATCCAGTGAGAAGTGTCCTAAAATTGAGTTTTTAAAGATTTGACCAAAATTAATCATTGGATCTCTAGTAGTTGAACATAAAAATATCATTTTTTTGTTATAACAATATCACATTCTTGTTTAAAACATAACTTATATGCAACCTAAATGATCTCAATACCTTTTGATAGCCATAATTTTTTTATCTCTAATCTTTATATCCAACACAAATGGACCAATAGTTAAATACAAAAAAAGTTATTTGTTGTTATAAAAACACATTATTAGCCGATAGGATATTTTGGGTGGGAAATCCTACCGGAATTGTCTATTGTCCGATTCCGGCAGCAGGATGACTCTTTTCTGGGCTAAAAACGATGGGCATTTATTTGGTTTGACTCTTTTCCTTAGCGATTTTTGTTGTGTTAATCTTTAAAATGTGTTTGTTGTGTGAAACTGAAGATAAGATCGATGTGCTGAAGATAGGGAATGATACGATGGAGATAAAGTAGTTTTATGTGTTATTTAGTTTTCTGTTTTAATAAAACAACAACTTTTACTGCAGTTTGCATGCTGCGTTTTTCTCTTTTTTTAGTTTAAACTTTTACCTTTTATTAAAGCATAATAAAACTACAACTATGTGTAGTTATCCTTTAGGCGATAATCTTAGTTTTAAAGCATCTTTCTTTAGTTTGCTTTCTTTGCTTTGTCTAGCTTTCCTTTACAGCCAGATCGAGTTCAATTGGCCTGAAGAATGAAAACAACGTAGCTAATCTAGGTGAATTTTACTCAACCTTCATTTTTGTCTGTGCAGGTGGGATATGTGATTTGTGGAAGAGAGTTTGAGAAACCAGCTTGGCTGGATTCCCTGCTCACAAAAAAATTCTTTGTGGGATGCCCAAATCATGAAAGTGCTAAGAAGAATGAGAAGAACATATTTTGCTTGGATTGTCTTAGAAGTATCTGTCTACGTTGTCTCTATGTCCACCGCAGTCACCGCCTTCTTCAGGCAATTGTCTAAGCTCTGATCTATTTTCAGAACTACTTTGGGCTTTTTTTCCACAGATTCAAGAGTCTTTCTTGCTGAATAGTTACATAACATTTTTCTTACTAAATTTTGTATTCACAGAGTATTTAGCTATTTGGAAGGCTGTTTATATGGGTCTTTAAGTTTGAAAATGAATCTGTCAGCTTTATTTTCCTCTTAATTCATGATTTTATGAAAACAAGTAATTCAATTAAGGAATGGTTTTGTATGGCTCTTAAACATTATTGAGGTGGGAATTCTTTGTGCAGATAAGGAGATATGTGTACCATGATGTTATCAGGCCGGATGACATGGAGAAACTGATGGATTGCTCATATGTTCAGGTATAACTTAGAACAAATTATGAAAACAGGCCAATACCCATTCATCAATTACTTAAGATCTGGCCTTTTAATTGCGGACATGAATGTAAAATTCATTTTGGGTATTTGAATTCATGGTTGCTTTTGAAGGGGGGAAAACAGGGTCTTTGGTTTAATGGTGTTCATTTGGTGTTTGTAGGCCTACACAACTAATAGTGCGAAGGTAGCGTTCTTAAATCAGAGGCCCCAGTCGAGGCCTTTCAAGGGATCCGGTAATATCTGCAGCACATGTGAAAGGAGCTTGCAGGAGCCCTATCTTTTCTGCTCACTTGGCTGTAAGGTGAGACATGTTCAAATGAAAAAAATAGTAAAATTGTGATGTAACTGGTGTTGCCCACTTGGCTTGATAATTAACTCCTGCACCAAGAAACGAGTGTCGATAAGAAGTCAATGTTCTTTCAAGAGAATCCTTTCTGAGGACGTGTGTTGCATTCTCAGTTGGGGTCGTCTTAACCTTCAGGTGCGGGTATTCAGATGTATTCAGAGTTTATGTTGTAAATGCTACTTTGATGAGTGAGAAACAGGCTTGCCGCTATAATCTGCATTGTATTGTCAAACCCACTCATTGCTGCCATAGGGGTTAGTCGATCTTACTTAGTCACTGTGTAATTTGATTCTGAATGTGCAACATAATTAGTGCATGAACTAAGTGTAACCAGGTTCCTTGTTTTTGTATTGCGTTATATATCTCGTGTATGGACAGCCATTACATGCACTCAGAATGTAGTAATAGTACTGTTGTTCTTATATTTCTGGACTGTGTTACAAATGATAATCTTGTTTGCAAGGGAATATCTTGACTTTTGCTACAAATAGTTAGTCTTAAGAAAAGCAATTTATATTTTGTTGAGATTTTTTCCCCTGTCCTTCAATATATTGTCAGAGTATATTCTGCTATCGGCATAACCATTGCACCTCGTTGAGGTGCAAGCGCTAGTTATTAAAAATACAACTTATATTCAACTTTAAATGATCATAAAACTTTTTGATGATCCTTCATATTTCATGGGAAAATACAAGGTATTTATTATGCACCTTTTATATTTGTGATAAGACAAAATATTAATATGAAGTACTCCAATACATATACATTGCTGCTCTCGTACACATAAAAAACAACAATACATGTTTAAATGACACACTTATAGTGGATAATTATGATATTTTATGTGAAACAAAAAAATATTTATTTCACATGTCAATGAATGTATTTGTGTTTTCTATATAACATTCTCAGGAATTCAAGAATGAGTCTATCTTGACCAACATTTGATATTTTTTAATTTACGTATAGATTAATTAATGACAATATACAATATATGACAAAATTAAATCTTCTAATCACAAATACTATACCAACAATTAAGCACAACAAACTCCCCTCTTGAAAAATCCAAATGGACATACTTTTAAGATTGTTCAGCCATGTTACCTTCTGATTGATTCAAGAAACGAAGTTATTTGCAGGAATCTTGATACAAAATATCAAACAGGTTGTTTGCACGACGCTTTCTGCTTGATTAAACAAGCAAAGTTGTGGATGTTTGATCGGTAGATTTGGCAATCGTTACTGGTCAAGACTCCACGAATCACTTGAACGTGAGATCTAATATGCATGCCCTCCTCTTCAACCAGCAATGAGCGAACAGCTTTAGTGACGTCTTCCTTGGAAAAAGAATCATCCTCTTCATTTCTCCTGACCTCCACCCCCAACTTGAGTTCCTGGGCTACGAGCTTAGCATTTAAGCCCTGTTCGTGCTGCATGGGAAGAGTCACAAGTGGCACCCCAAACCTCAGTCCTTCCGTCACTGAGTTCCACCCGCAGTGACTGAGAAACGCTCCTGCAGAAGAATGGCTCAGAATGTGCAACTGAGGCGCCCACTCCGTCACCAATAGTCCTCTTCCTTGCGTGCGCCCTACAAAGCCCTGGGGCAACGCAGCAGCCATATGGTGGAGAACAACAAAGAGAAATGGAAGCTCGCTCTCTTCTAAGCCCAGAGCCAATGCAGCGAGCTCTTGGGTAGTGAGAATACATTCGCTGCCCAAAGACACCACCACCACCGAACGGGGCTGCTGCAGATCCAGCCAGGCCAAGCAACTGTCACCTGCCGGTCGTGGCGTTAGATCGGGCATCTGCATCCCCACGGGAAGCACGGGCCGGCGGGTGGTTCTTTGTAAATACTCTAAGTATTTGCCTTCTAACTCTAAGCACGTATTCACTGCTATCGCCCAGCTGCCCTGTGAACACATGCTCCACCGCTCTGCCATGGTTACGTGCCCTTCTTTCTTTTGGTGTACTTGGAGGTTCCTCCGGGCTCCATGGGGTGAAAGATGGACGTCGGCCGTGGGAAAACCAGGCGGCGGCACTGTCAGATCTGGGACTTTTGTGCCTTTCTCGACCATGGCGGTTTGATGACCTAGAAGGAAACCTGCACTTGCGGCAGGCGTGCAGACGAAAAATATGGTGGGGATACTCAGTTTGGCGGCGACGGGAGAAGCCCAGTATTGTGTCATATCGTGGATTACGAAATCCGGTGATATTCTTCCCAGCAGAACTTCGAATGGCTTCTGCCAATCGTCCATTGCTTTTAGAAGTAGTTCAGATGTGCCTCCTCGCTTCAGATCTGCAGTTGACTCAACGCCTGCAGGCAGCCCGTCTAGGCAGGGCAGTGGAAGCTCCAGAAGATGGATTTCTGGGGTGGGGTGTAGCTGCCTAATCAATCTGATATTGAGGGGAGTGGAGAGGAAGGAAACTTTGAGACCGTGAGCACCCAATTTATTGGCTAGCTCTACGAAGGCTCTTATGTGGCTGTATGAAAGCCAAGGGACCATCATAACATGAAGCTGTGGCATCTCTGCTTCCATGCTACTCAAATCATATTGCAAGTTTTCCATTGAAGCCAGAGCGTTCGATCGCTCATGACTCGTTTTGAATGTACACATCAGAAGTAGGTGAAGAGTTGTTGAGCTGCAATAAAGAATTGTCATCATGCCATTGAACTTTGATGGTGGTTGAGGTGGATCTAGTCAAACATTAACGTACTTCAAGTATATATTTTCTAGCCCCACTTTCAATATCGTAAATAATCTCATCATAATGATGTGCTTGTATAGAGAATATTTTTTTAATGGAAACAATCATAGTTATCTGTTTGGTATTCAATCTGTCAAAATCATTCAAGTATTGCGAGTTTTGAATCTTGATGGATGGTTTTTCCATCCTATACCACCATCTTTATCAATTGTGTCTAATCAATTGAGCTACAATCCTTTGACATGTAGAGAATATTAAAAGTAACAACCATGATATTTTTACAATTCATAGTAATATTTAAAAATAAAATTATATAAAAAATTTAATACACTCAAATTCATTTCATCATTCTACTCATTAATGTTCTAAGCTTATTGGTACATCATGAATAGTAGGTATGTCTATGAGAAAATTGAAAGAAAACAATGTTACTCCACTCAAAGAAACTATTGCCAACGGAACAAAATAAGGAATAATGGTTTTGTATGATGGTGGAAGTTTTTATTTTCAGTGAAGGAGGTTTTAACTTAAGACTCATGTTTCACTGTCAAATTATTTCCATATCTACCCATATGAGAAAGCATTTTCCACTTAACGAGGAATTTATTTTACCACTTTATCTACCTTCATTGTTTGGTAAATTTTCTATTCATTGTGATAAATTATTTTTCACCAAGTTGAATTCAAGAATTTATCTCCTATTAAAGGTTTGAACATATCATAAAGCATTTTCAGTTAGTTCCACTTCTAAACAACTCAATCAAATTATTTTGGGATGTTTTAGACCAACCCTTACATTTTCTATACCACTTAACACACTTTCTTCCAATTCACTTTCAATTATATAGTTGAAAATTTGGTTCTCTCAAGTCAAGAGTCTATTAGTGACCTCCACATTTTCATGTGGTCTAGCATATGACTCAATTATGGATCATCATCAATTGATGACACATTTTTAAAAAGAGGGCAATGAGGATGAATATAATAACAAACATATTCACTTGATAATCATCATGCACACATTAAACTAAATGCATTTAGAGCATTCACTAGAGTGGAGAAGCCTCCACATGTTATATTGAAATGAATTTTAGAATATAAACTTGTTACTTTTAGAATATAATAAGTAGTGAAGACGAAATTTGCCTCTAAAAAACCATTAATTAGCATGAAATATGGTCATTTGACCCCCAAAAAATTTGGTGAACTTGTCATAATGAGGTTAGAACATGAAACTTGAAGATATTTTGATGTTTGATAATGTTCAATAGATGTGATTCATAATATCCATTTCAATGAGTATGATAGGCTTGTTTATTTGCTAAAAGAATTTTATATTCAATATTAAAAATACAAAAAAAAATGACAAATTAACATTTCACCTCTCAAATGCCACAAACATAGATATTTTAAATACATATATAAATGTCTCAAGATTAATATTTGTCCACATCTTTTCAAATATGCATTGAAAATATCCATAATAACATCAAAAAATAATAATTTAATATATATGTATGCGTATATATTCTTCATTATTGAATTTGATGGTATTTGCTTGAATTGAATGTTCACCTGAATATAGAATATCTCATACTGTTGCTTTGTTTTTTTTCCTTAAAAACACTTATTTAAAGCAGTGGCACAATCCGCTTGGGGCGCTCAAAACAACATTAGGTATTTATATTCGTTGCGCTATACTCTACTCGCAATAGGTATCTTTCATTTGGTTTATGCAGAGCAAAGAAATTCACCAAACAATTAATAGAAAAATGATTAAAAAACTATGATTGTTAATTTGATTAAAAAACGACAACTGATTACGCACCAAAAGTGTGAGTGCCCTGCCCAAAGCCAAAGTCATTGCTAAGGACTATCACACAAATTATCTTGTAACATCGGATAGGACCATTCAAAAGGTTAATGTGTTTAATTATGCAAATATGTCTTATGAGAAATATCTAAATTGAATAATTGAAATAATTATTTAAATAAATCAATTAGAAAATTAAGGTTAGAATAATAAAGACAAAATTGAATATTTTTTTAAATGAATTAAATATAATGTTTGGCTGGATTGTGGAGAGAGGAAAATGATACTAAAGATTTTGGGGATTGATTGCCACTATGTTAGAATTTTAGAGCTAGGTCATATAAATGCCTCAAAATCAGTAAATTGTCAATGTTGTCTTTTGGTTTATATTTGCATCTATAGAATTGTATTTCTAGGTGGAGAAACAATAATGTACATAGACTTGTACTTGTAGCTATAAAATGATTGGTTGAAATTTCATGACTAGAAAACACTCCCCTATGTGTCTATGAACTATATTTGAAAAAGGATGTTTATGAAAATAGTTTGGGAACTTATAATGTGAGGGTCATGTTCTCTTTAATTAAACCCCTTAAAGGACCTATTCATCATCTATGACCCAAGATCAAAGATAGCAAGAAAGTATGCAATATGTCTAGGATGATGTATGCTCAAACAATGAAATTAGATTCCTCAATGATGATGTGCAAGTGGATTAGGACATTTATCATGATTTCAAATGAAATAATCAATGACATTAAATAATACAACAAAACACATAAATATGTGTTAGGTTAGCTCACAATGGTTAGTAGGAGTTAAAAGTTTGAGGTTGAAATATGTAACCACCAAAATGACCCACTTGACAAGTCTATACTTGCAAATTTGATCCAAGGTGGAAAATGTGAGATCTAGGTACTAGGATCAATTTAATAGGATGAGTCATAATGTATGATCCAATTTGATGCAAGTGTTGCAAGTATGAGCAAATTGATGTTGTCACTGGTTTCAACTGTATAAGGAGGAAGAATGTCATTACTAAAGGAGATTGTTGGGAGAGAAGTCGATGTTATCCATGCTTTGATTACTTACATTATGTTGTCATTAGTAAAGCTACTAGTGTCACCTCTACTGTTGTTGAGATAAGCTTTTGTGATCTATGGTTGAGTTTCTATGTTGTAGTTGGTTTAGTTGTGTTGAGGAAGCACTATCAGTGATGAGGATGTGTCTTTGGTGCTTGGTTTCCAAGTGATTTTGAGAAAATTTGATAAAAAGAAGAAGCGGTGTGTTGCAGTGGTGTTTTGGGTTGCATGGTTGTGTTCTTGTGTTGCTCTGCATTTCTTCTAGGTTGAAGATCTACTTATGTGCTTCAGATATGTTGATCAAAGATGTTCATAGGTGTTGTATGCAAAATTTAGTGTGCTAGACCACTGTGCATAAGAAGTTGTGTTCACAAAGTGTGAGTTGTGTATTGCAAAGATGTCTGGGAGAAATGTTTTTGCTCTACGTTTCTCTGTAGTTATGTTTTAGGTCTTTCAGATCTAAAGGAGTGTTGATAATATTGATATCTATCTTCAATTGAAGTGGTTTGAAGTTTAGTACTTCAGAAGTCAGTTTCTTGAGTTACAGTGTATGGCGGAGTTGTTTGGATGTACTAGGTGCGTACATTCTTCAAGTGAAATTTGTTACGAAGGAGTTTGTTGGATTTTAGGGTGTTTATGGAATATTCCAAAGTGAGTTCAAGTGACATTTGTTGTCTATGAGTTATGGATAAATTAAAGGAAGCATGTACTTAAAAGTTTAATGGTGTTTACATAGGTATCAGCCAACCTTGGTGTTTACACTACTTGTGAAGGTGCTTAATTGTTTGTGGAAGCATGGCATGGCATGTAAGGATAGATTTAGGTCCTCGCTAAGGAGTTTTGTGATCCACCTTCATTCCTTTCCACCATGGGAATGTTTTGGTGCTGACTTAATTTGAATTTGCATGGTTGAGGTGTATAGCCGACATTGGGGAAAGTTTTCAAGGTTGAAGATGGTATAAATATGAGTTGAATTGTTAAAGGATGAAGTGATAGAAAAGAGAGATGTGAATGATGCGAATTGTAGAGTATTAGAGTGTGAATTTGAGAAGTGTAGTGTGAGCTTTCTTGTGTTAGATTACTACATGTAGTGAGCAGGAGGTGTCTATAATTCTTTAATCAGGCTGCGAAGGTGTTGGAAATATTATGGTGGATTCTATGTTGCATTGAGATAGTTTTCTCTATGTAACATTTCTTCTCTATCTTCTTTTATATTTTGGTAGTGAGCCTTTCTTTTTCTAGGTAGTGAGCCCTCAGATAATGAGCCTTTGTAATCAATGTTGTTATTACTTATAATGTGAGCTAATCCTCAGTGTGGTTTTTTGGACATCTTATGTTTTTTACGCAAATTTGGTGTTCCCTTGTGTATGGTGCTATTGTGTTTCAGTTATTGTTATTTTCTTTCCACAATAAATCATCATAACAAATTTAAGTGCTTGTTGAATGAATGTGGATCTGAATGTGTATAAGGGTTTTGAAGGTTTGAGGTACAACTAATTTACCCCCCTGTCAATTGTCTTGTGCATTCAACCTCCTTCCCTCTCTCTCTCCCTCCCTCCCACACAACCTCTCTCCACCTACCCCTCCCTCTCTCCCTAACTCTCTATATACCTACCTGTCCTACCCTACCTCTCTCTATCTCCCTCCACTCTTTCTCTCTCCATCCATCTCTCCCGCCCTATGAATCTATATCTCCCTCCTTCCCTCTTTCTCTCTCTCTCTCTATCCCTCCAACCTTACCACTCCCTATACCCCTCACACACACACAACCTTTCTCCACCTACACCTCCCTCTCTCCCTAACTCTCTCTATACTTATCCCTCCCACCCTACCACTCCCTATCTCCCTCCTTCCCTTTTTCTCTCCCTCCCTCTATCCCTCCCATCCTACCACTCTCTATATTCAGGTTCTTCCCTCCTTTCCACACAACCTCTCTCCACCTACCCCTCCCTCTCTCCCTAACTCTATCTATACCTACTTATCCTACCCTAACTCTCTCTATATCTCCCTCCTTCCCTCTTTCTCTCTCTCCCTCTATTCCTCCCACCCTAACACTCCCCATCTCCCTCCTTCCATATTTCTCTCCCTCCCTCTATCCCTCCCACCCTACCACTCCCTATCTCCCTTCGTCCCTCTCTCTCTCTCCCTCCTTCCCAAATAACCTATCTACACATATCCCTCCCTCTCCCTATATCTATACCTACCTCTCCTATCCTAACTCTATTTATATTTCCCTCCTTCCCTCTTTCTCTCTCTCTCCCTCTATCCATCTCACTATAAATTCCATGTCTCCCTTCTTCCCTCTTTCTCTCCTTCCCTATATCCCTCCCACCTTACCACTCGCTATCTCCCTCCTTCCCATTCTCTCTCCATCTTTCCCACAAAACCTATCTCCACCTACCCCTCCCTCTCTCCCTAAATCTCTCTATACCTACCTCTCCTACCCTAACTCTCTCTATATCTCCCTCCTTCCCTCTTTCTCTCTCTCCCTCTATCCCTCCCACCCTACCACTCTCTATCTCCCTCCTTCCCTCTTTCTCTCCCTCCCTCTATCCATCCCACCTTAACTCTCTCTATCTCCCTCTATCCATATTTCTCTCTCCCTCTATCCCTCCCACCCTACCACTCCCTATTTCCCTCCTTCCATCTTTCTCTCCCTCCCTCTATCCCTCCCACCTTACCACTCCCTATCTCCCTTACACACACACACAACCTATCTCCTCCTACCCCTCCCTCTCTCTCTAACTCTCTCTATACCTATCCCTCCCACCCTACCACTCCTTGTCTCCCTCCTTCCCTCTTTCTATCCCTCCCACCCTACCACTCCCTATCTCCCTCCTTCCCACACAACCTCTCTACCTACCCTTCCCTCTCTCCCTAACTTTCTATACATATCTCTACTACCCTAACTCTCTATATATCTCCCTCCTTCCCTCTTTCTCTCCCCCCTAGCCCTCCCACTGTATCACTCCCTATCTCCCTCCTTCCCTCTTTCTCTCCCTCCCTCTATCCCTCCTATAAGTCCATGGGACTAAATCGCCCAAAGGCGCATATAAATCCCAGATTAGGGTTTTTGCACGAATTTCAGTGAGTTTTAGGTTTTTTGGTTTGAATGATGTCTAGACTAAGTGCAATTACAGATTTCATATAAATTTCAATGATGCAAGATGCAAGAATGCAACCTATATGCACTTTCACTAATGCAAGATTTAGAAACCCTAGATGCAAATTAACTAATGCAAGACCTAATGAAAAGTTAATGCAAGCTAAATCTAGGACTATGATGCACTCGGGTGATCCCACAATAGTGGTTTACAATTTCTAGCCAAACTGGACACTGAAATTATTTTTTTAACTAAATCTTCACTTTCGAGCACCTATAACAGCTAAACTGTGAGGAATTTGAAGATGATACAAACTAGAGTTTCATGAAAATTTTTCTGTAGATTCTAAATATATTTTTTTCAAAAGTTTTGAAATTAGATTGCACTTCGTTTTCCATCTCCCTCGAAAACTAGTTTTTTTCATAAAACAACATTTTAAAAAAAGTGACGCTCATCGTATAACACAACTTTTTTTCCATGAAGGATAAAATTCTAATTCTTTTTCGAATTTAGATTTGTAACTCTGATATCTAGTGCTTCCACTTGGTTAGATAGTTTTTAATGATTTTTTTTCTTTAATCAAGTTTCAAAGTCAAACCAATTACAATTTAGACATAGTGTGACCGTATAACATGTAACTTTTTTTGTATGTATCAAAATGAAAAATTTCTTTTTGTTGGATCAAGGACTTCAATATCTAGTGCACTCATATTTTTGAAATTTTTTTTTTGATAATCTACTATTTTTCCACATGTGTAGAACATAGAGCTTGATTTTCAGTGAAAAACGTATGTTTAATTAAACTAAAGAAACAAATACATAATAAAACCAAAACATATTAAAATTATATTCGTTGGATAGGTCATTTTGAGGACTACTTGATTCCAATTGGGTCTGTGAAGTACCAAATCACTAAATATGTCCCATACAATCCAAAATCATTAAATTATGATTGGGCATTTAATATACATGTCAGGATTATCCTCAAAAAGATGCATTAATTAAGGCTTGTGGATGCAAAATTGGACCAAATAAGGATTAAAGAAGCTCAATTTTAGCAGGGAGCACCGAAACAAGTGTGAAAATGTAAAGGGATACATTTTCCTACACTACATTTGCATATAGATTTAGAACATAAAGAAATACAAATGAAAAAAGAAAGTTGTCATCAAATTGAAAAGGAACACTACAAATGGAAATAAAATGTTTCCATCCAATTATCAAATCAATATTTATCTAGCTTTTGTGTTTGTTTTGGTTAACAATTTGAAAATTTTACACCAAAATCATAATGGAGGTGCAATGGTTATGTTGATTGTAATTTATATAAAATGCTTCATAAATTTGAAAGTAGCATTAGGTAAATAAAGAAGCCAATATTTTTATAAAAGATCTTAAAAAATGTTTATTGGTGTGCTAATTTGAGATAATGTCTCAAAATTAAAGAACTATATTTGATCAAGGTTTGTCACCGATGGAAGATAGATGGTTGGCTCCTGCAGGAGGGGCTGTTAGTGTTGAAGGCAAGGAGGACATTATCGGTGCTTGGCATCCTGTTTGGATCAGATTTGGAGCATGTTTTTCTTTTCCTGTGGTGGTTCGAGATGGTTCTCTGGATTTTACTCTGTTGGATGCTTTCTCTGTGTCTCCCATGTTGGTGCTCTTCAGTGGTGCTACAGGTGGGGAATTGTTTGATGCCCCAGGATGGGGTTTTGCTACTGCTGATGCGGTTGTGGCTTTAGATGGATGAAGGAGGGTAAGTCTATTGCCCTCAGTGATTTCTGGTGTTGGGTGGTTGCCCCTTCCATTTTGCTTTTCCCTATAGGGTGTGTGGGGTTGTGTGGGCTTCCTTGGAGTTTCTGGGTTGAAGAAGGGGCTTATTTCTGGTTCTACTCAAGGTAGTAGGATGGCTTGGGGGCTTTATTTGTTGGCCCTTTGTTCTTCTCACTTCTTCTTGGGTGTTCATTGCTTCTGTGCATTCAATAGTTGGAGGCTTGACGGTTTGGTTGAGGTTTCCTTTTGGTTGGGAGTGTGGTGTTGCTGGGGCTTCCTTGGAGTTTCTGGGTTGAAGAAGGGGTCTATTTTTGGTTCTGCTTAGTGTAGTAGGATGGCTTGGGGGCTTTATTTGTTGGCACTTTCTTCTTCTCATTTTTTCTGGGGTGCTCTTTGCTTTTGCGCTTCCTCTATTTGGTGGCTCTCTTTTGGGGGTTTTGCTGGCACGGTTGTGGTTTCCAAATGGCTGGTGGATTTCTTTGCCTATTATCTTTGTTTGGAGACTATTTTGGGTTGTTGGCCCATTTGGTGGAGTGGTAGTGTCACTCAAATCTGGGTATTTTCTTCCTTGTGCTATATTGGGTTTTGTGTGGACCTACACTAGCATCTCCAGGATTTTTTCAGGATGAGAGTAGGTGTCTTTCCTAATCCCTTGCTCATGGTGAGGCCCCCGTGTACCTTGTTTCTCTTTGTTGGTGTATGGGAGCTAGTGTTTTGGTTGGACCTCCCTGTGGGGTTGGAGCTGGTGTTGTATTAGCTTTGTTCTGTGCTGAAGGTTTTGAGGGTTGGGTGGCTTTTAGAGATAATTTTAAAAACCTAGTTTTTACTGTTAAATTGTTGCTTGCTTTGGTTCTCCTCCTTACTGTACTCCCTTCTTTCTCTTTGAAAAATAATTCTTCTATTCAGGTGAAGACCTCTCCTTTGGAGGTGGAGTCCTCTCCCTCTCAGGTTGAGGTGTATGATGTGGTTGAAGGTCTCTTCCAGCTTTTCCCATTGAGGGGGTTCCCATTTCTATTGAGGTGGAATGGTGTTATGTAGGAGTGCTTTAACTATGATGGTTTGGATGAGCTGGGTTTTGTCTCCTATAGAGGTGGAGAGAGCAACTGGTTTTTATGGAACACGTTTAGAGCCTCGCATTCTTGGAATGACCTCTCCTATAGAGGGGGAGAGGGTATGTTGATGGGAAAGGTTTTGAATACTTTTGGGGCTCTGCTTCTATAGACCTATGTCTTAATTGTTTCTGCTAGTGGTTCAGAGAGACTAATTTACTTGAGTGACTGGTTTACTATGGCCTGGTTGTTGCAAGCTTCTCTCTTGCGTTTTTGGTCCTTGCCAAAGCTTGGTTGTCTTGGGTTATTGGTCCCATCAAAACCAATGGGTTCTAGATAATCCCTAGGTTCTTTGTTGGGCAGCTAGGTTTGGCTGCTAGTTTGTCTCTGTTTTGTTGTAGGGCTTTTTGACTTCTCTTCTGGTAGCTTGATCATCCTTGGCTAGGTTTCGGATCCCTTCAAAAATTGATGGTTTCAGGTCCATTCAAAACCTATTTTTTTCTCTTTTTCAAAAACTATTAGACAAGGATGCTCACTGGAGCATAATTGTCATCTATCATTCAAAATTAGATCATTAATAAGTAGTCATTATTTTTCTTTTATGGGTAGAGGTTTGGGTTTTCGTTGGGTTCACTCATAGGGGTGGTTGTTTTCCTAATAGAGTGGCAAGTTTTTATCAAGTTTCATTATTTGAATTTGAAATATAGCATTTAATTGAATCTAAGGACATAAATTGACTCTTCATCTCAATTTTCATTCCATAATAAGAGACACAAGTTCTCTATAACTTAGGATAGAGGAATTAGAGGGAGAAATAAACAAAGATGAGCTTGAGCTTTATTCACATGATGGAAACAACTTCTTTGAGCATAATACATCCTATGGCTTCTTTGAGTTGTAGTGGTAATTTCCCTACAAAATAAATAAAGATGACCTTAAACTCTATTCACATGTTTTAATCAATTTCTTTGAGCATAATTCATTCTACTACTCATTTTTTTTAGTTGCAATGAAATTATATTTATACCACTAAATCAGTGTTTGCTTAATTTACCATAAAAAAATGGTAGAAATCAAATATTTATGATGAGAATATTGTGAAATTAGTTGAAATGAAAGAACATAATAAAAAAAAGATACAAACAAACTCCAAGGAGGGTTTCTTCTAAAATGAAGTAGAGTGAAAGTGAGCAACCAGTGACAAGGGGAACACAAATTTGGGCTAGAGATGAGGTAGATTTCCACATTGAAATTTCTTAGTGGGAAAAAGTAGCATGAAATACCTTGATGAAAATGGAACATGCAACCAAACAAAAGAATGAGAACATTGAAAATGCAAGCCCAAGAGGGCAATGGTGGAACATACATTGATCATTTCTTCCCATGCTTGGAAATTCATCCAAGCATGATTTTTCTACTACCTCTTTACCACATAAATTGAGAAATTCATTTCATGACTTGAAGTCATTTGATAATCAATTTCAAATCGATGAAATGAAAAACAAGCACATCTATCAATTGGAATTGATTCCCTAAAATTAGTATGCAAAATTTTGCAAGTAAAATTTCATTGAATTGTCTTGACCTACTTCAACAAGACAAGACAAATTGCTTAGATGCACATTAATATTTTTTAGATTTGAAATATAAGACAAATATCATTACAAAAATTGTAAATTCATTTCATATATCACAAGAGTAAAAAGGAAATATGGTGAACTGTCCATTTCAACCATTCATCATGACATATTTTTGCAAAATCTTGAGGTAAGTTACTTGCCATGGTTTTAGTGAATTTTATTTTGGAATTTGTACATGTCGGATCATTTTTTTTTGTGTAACTTGACATAATATCAAGGAGGTATATGTTCAAGATTAAATCCATGATTGATATTTCAACAAAATGTATTGGTCAACAACTCATGGTAAGCATGACGAATTTGTGGTTGTCTAATTTTTACCTCTTAGATGCTCTCTTGAACAAAGCAGGGAAATCGTATGTCCCAAAAGAGAGAAGATTACTGCTCATAAGTGAAACACATTATCTCACTAATAGGGTAAACCCACAAAAGTGGTTTACAATTGGGTATGTGCAGGATCATCATGGAAAAAATAGGCCCTTAAGTGGCGAAAAATTAGAAAAATCAGAGTTAGGCAACTTGACGTAAAAATATGAATAAGTTATCTATATTCTTCCAAAAATATGTAAGAATAGAATATGTAGCAAATTTAATGTAGTTTCTAAACTACTAGGTTTATTTTTAATAAAATAATAAAAAAACTATTTGGTGAAAATTTGAAATTTCAATGCAGAGTACTTAAATTTCAAGGAAAAAATAAGAAGTATGTGTCTGTCTGACCACCCTAACCAAAATAAAATGATAATATTTTTATAATATTTTAGATATAAGTAGAGGACTCATGTCCTGATGTGATGCATATTTTTTTTTAATTTTTTTCCAAGTAAATAATTAATTATGATTTTTTTATTACAACTTTTTAAAAATATAAAACTCATGTCTAACCACCTTAACTTGGTCAAAACTTTATGAAATTCTTTTTTTTTATCCTATAGAATGTGACACATGTTTCAAATTTAAAATATGATACCGTTTGAAAGATATAGATGTTTTCAATCAGCCTATCAATTAGGACTTTAGTCATAATTCAAATAGAAAATGAATAATAATTATTTATTAAATTCAAAGTAAAGCATAATTTATATTGGTGGAAACCTAAGAATCTCCTTTAAAAACCCTTTTCGTTTCATCAATTTTGGGAAAAAAAAGTTGTCAGCCACATACCCATCATATGCCACTTTTTGGCCCATAATGATCTGCACATACCCAATTTGAGTGAGGAAGGAAAAGTTGCAAAAAATGACCCCATGCAAAAAAAATAGTTTTTTGGGTTCGAATGAACCCTTTGGTTCGAGTGAACCAAAAGAGGGTTCAAATGAACCCTGGTTCGAGCAAACCAATTAAATGCAAGGTCCCACCATTCCTGTCAAAAAACAAAAAGAAAGCATTTTTCAAAAGGGGGTTTTCAAATGAACCCTGGTTTGCCCGAAGCCCCCTTTTCCCACCTTCTCACCCTCTGACACCAAAAAAGTCCATAACTTTGCACTTCGAAGCTCAGGTTGAGGATGAAAATGGAGGAGACTTCACAAACCCAACTGGATGATGGTATTCCTTAGAATGAGCTATCCAACGAATATAATTGTAATATGTTTTGGTTTTATTAAAAATAGGTTTTTCACCGAAAATAAAGCTCTTTGTTTTGCACATGTGCAAAAATAGAAGATTATCAAAAAAAAATTGAAAAATATGAGTGCACCAGATATTGAAGTCCTTGATCCAACAAAAAAATAAAAATTGAATTTTGATACATACAAAAAAGTTACGCGTTATACGGTCCGCCTATGTCTGAATTGTAATTGGTTTGACTTCGAAACTTGATTAAGGAAAAAATATTCAATAAAACACTATCAAACCAATTGGAAGCACTAGATATCGTAGTTACAAATCTAAATTCGAAAAAAATTAGAATTTTATCCTTCAGGTAAGTGCACCAAGATGGTTCCCAAAAAGGGGGCTTAAGTAGCCACTTTTTTACTGAAATCGGGAAATACTGACTTTGAACGTGAAATTGAGGATACTTACACTCAAAATTTTGAGATGGAACAAAAAGAATGATTCAAGTGCTTCGAGTCTACTTTCTAAACTACTAAATTATTTTGAAATGGTTGAGATTAATGGGTTCAAATGAGGGACGTACACAAATTGGTGTTTTTTTTGTGAGAAAAACATAACATAGCAACTCGTGTATAACCCTCGTATGATGAACTTTTTTTTAGCATTTTAAAAATCGTTATGGTCAAAAGTCAGCTAATAGTATGTAGTTGATGCACGATTTTTCTAATAATTTTTTAATGAATAATTATTTTTTTTACTAATTTTCAAAGTGAACACTTCCTAAAAAATAGAATTTTGGCCGTGCTACCCCTACAAATTTGGAAACTAATTGAATTATTTGAAAAAAAAAATTGTAGAATGGAGTCTAGTTTCTAAAAATGTAATTTATTTGAAATTTCGATGAATGGTTAATTTATAATGAAAAAAACACCAAACATTGTTTTTTTCCAAAAAAGAGACATACAAACAAAAGAAATTATGGATGAATGGCTTCCTTGTCAAAAAGTGAAAAAGATTACATCATTTGATAGCTAAGAGAGAACCTAACATTACCCAGATGTTTGATTTGTTTGATATTAAACCACATGCAATCCTGACGGTGAGCATGAACTCGATTATGTGAAATATTGTAGAAACTGCAAAAACACATCTCTAGTCGTTGGGAATGCCCTCCAAGCCTTTGGGTTGGTATTCCAAGGTAAATACCAATCCCAAGGCTTGGGGATTCCAAAAGAAAGATATACCGCGAGTGCGTTATAATGCGCTCATGTTATATGCTATTTTTGACATGGTTTTTTTTCGTTTGTGGGGAGCATATCTAGCAAGACATAACGCGAGCACATTATAACACACTTGTGTTATGTCTTTATTTATGTTAACTTCATATTGAATGTATGTTTATATATTTGTATGTTTGTATGCACATGTACATGCTTGTATGTCATGTATGTATGTATGTATGCATGTATGTATCAATGCATGTTTATTGTATGTAAGATTGTATATGCGTGCATGTACATGTATGCTTGTATGTATGTAGGATTGTATGTACATATGTATTATGCTTGTATGTATGTATTTATGCTTGTATGTATGTATTTATGTATGTCTTTAGAGGGAGGGATAATTTTAAGAGGGAGAGAGAGAGAGAGAGTCTGGAGAGAGGGAGAGGGGGTGAAAGTGAGAGTTTAAGAGAGAGGGAGTGGGAGAGAAGGGTTGGAGTGAGAGGGACTTAGCTAGGTAGGGTGGGAGGGATAGAGGGAGGGAGAGAGAGGGGTGGAGGAGAGATGGAGAAAGAGCAGGAAGGAGATGGAAGGAGAGTTTAAGAGAAGGAGGGAATGGGAGGGAAGGAGGGTGGAATGGAGGAGAAAGAGGGAAGGTGGAGGGGAAGGAGTGGAGAGGATGAGCTGGAGAGGAGGAGTGAGATCCAGAGGGAGAGGTTAGGGAGGGAGGACCCAGAGGAGATAAAAGAGGGGGGTGGAGGAGAGGGACTTATTCAGGTAGGTGGAAGGGATAGATAGAGGAGAGAGAGAGAGAAAGAGGAAAGACCAAAGAGGGAGATCCAGAGAGAGAGTAGGTGGAGTGGAGACATGAGAGAGGAGAGAGGAGAGTGGAGATAGGGAGCAATAGAGGGAATGGATTGGAATGAAAGAGGGAGGGGATAGAGGATGGATAGAGAAAGGAATGGAGGGAATGGAAGTAGGGCACACAAGTTTAAGGGCTGAGGGCTGAGGGATTAGGGTCACCAGAGAGCATTGGGCTGAGGTATAGGGTAGAAGGCTTCATGGCTTTAGGGCTAAAAGAATTTAGGTTCAGGTCTCAGGTTCAGTGCAGAGGGTTTAGGGTATATGGGTGTTTGAGGGTATATGGTTGAAGGATTGGGTTGAGGGTCCAATGAAAATGGTAGAGGGTATAGGGGTTGAGGGTTTAGGGTTTAACGATTGAGGGTTGAGGGTTGAGAATTGAGGGTGGAGGGTTTAATGTATAGTAGAGGGTGGTGGTAGAGGGTTTATGTGGTTAAGGTTGGAGGCTGGAGGGTCGTGGCTGGAGGGCTGAGGTAGAGGAAGAATGGAGGGCCCAATGGGGTGGAGGGGCTGGGATGGAAGGAGGGGTTTGCCAAGATTAGGGTAGAGTTTCTGACTTAAGGTGAAGGGCTGAGGGATTAGTGTCGAGGGATTAGGGCTCTAGGCAGGAGGAAGTGTTGGGTTAAGGGTAGAGGTGCAGTGGGTAGAGGGTGAGGGTCGGGGTTTAGGTTTAAGGGCTGAGGTCTGAGAAGGCTGGATTTTAAGGGTTTAAGGGTTTAGGGTTTGTGATTGGAGGGATTAGGTGAGGGAGGGATGGATAGAGAGGAGAGAAGAGGGAGTGGAGGGACAAAAGAGGGGGTTGGTGGATCCAAATGTATGGTAGATGGTTGGAGAAGGAGGGGTTGGACGACCAGAACAGGGATTAGGGTTTGGGTTGAGAGTACACATGGTTGGAAGGACAGCAGAGTCAATGTAGGGAATGGAAGGAGATGAAGTGGAGGGGTTGAGGAGGGACAGCAGTGGAGGAATGGAAGGAATGGAATGGTAGGAGCCTAAGGGCCGAGAGCCTAGGCCTAAGGTTGAGGGTAGAGGATTGAGGGTATAGGGTTGGGGGATTAGGGTTGAGGGTTCAATGTATAAGGTAGAGAGTATAGGGGTTGATGGATTAGGGTTTAAGGTTTGAGCGATTCAAGGTCAAGAGGGTTGAGGGATTAGGGTAGAGAGTTTACGAAGTGGGTTTAAGGGTTTAAGGGTTGAGGGATTAGGGTTGAGGGTAGAGGGTAGAGGATTGAGGGTAGAGGGTAGATGGTTTAAGGGTTTAGGGTTTAAGGGTTGAGGGTTTAGGGTTTAGGGTTGAGTGTTTAAGGGTTTATAGGGTAGAGGGTTTAAGGTTGAGAATTGGTTCTGTTGTAATTGGAGTGCTTATTCATGAGATCACCTATGATTGTTATCATGGTTGTCAAGTATGGCTTGTTAGACTGTTTGAATAGAACGAATATTAAAATAAAATTAAAATATAAATAACAAATAATGGTTTAATAAATTTAAATGCATCATTATGAGAGTTTCATAAAAGATCTAATTATAGATTTTTGCATGTAACGGTTTGTAACTTCTCTCTAAGGGTAAATGCTATCCATAATTGGAGATTCCTTGTAACCGAAATAAAAGAAAAATAAGTTAATTAACCTTTTGGAAGTGGAAGTCAGTTACAATTTTAAATTTAGAACTTGTCAGTTATTGGAGAGGAGGTGGAGGTGCGTAGTGGAAATCATATTGTGGGAGGTCTCATTACGGCATTGGAGAACTGACAACTATCGGGAGGAAAATACAAATTAAAATAAATAAATAAAGAAGAATGAAAGTGTGTTCTTTAATGAGTAACAATTACAATAAAAAAAAGAGAGAGGAAATCCATTTGGAAGGGAGATGAAAGGCATGGACGGGGACTCTAAACTCAGCTCTCAACCATTGGAAGGAACAAATGTAAAATAGACGAAGGGGACGACTGTGGGAAATCTGGACTAGAGGAATCTAAGAGGCAATATACTGGGTGAGAATGGAAAGGAAAGAAGAGTTCGCAGATTCCATGATTGTTCAAATACCAACAATTTTGGTAAGCGGAATCGCATGACCCTACTTGTGCTCGAGCTTGAGGTAAGTCATAGCCTTGACTTAGTCTTAACTAAAAATATGGGAGGCTGTTTTATGGCTAGCTTGTTTCGACATTAGTTCATTTCTTTCCCAAACCAAAATTTTCTAACTTGTGAATGAAGGTATTCGGTTTATTTTTGTAAACCTTTATTACATGAGTGGTGCAGCTGTTAAGAACTCTCTATCAAAAGATTATGCACTTTGTTGAGAACCGATAGTATTATGTGGATCCGGATTTTCAATTTGTAGGAATTCATGTTACTGGGTCTGTATCAATCGTATCAAATAGACTTTGGAAGTGTTTCTTCTAGCGCTATAAGTATTGTGGTCTTCCTTTGCTTCGAATATTTGCTTGGATGAATCTTGAAACCATCTTTTTCCCAGTGACTGATCTTTGAGATCTAAGATTTCTTTCTTGATAACCTGGTGCAACCTTTGATTATTAAATTTTTTTGTAATGTCCACCCACCAAAATTCTCTCTCGCCCTTATCTTGGGCACTGCTCCTCTCTAAATTCGTTGGATCTATAATTTATTCCTTTTTCTTCTCTCCTGCAACATTAAGTAAAGTCTTGGATCAGTTGTGGGTTGGGCATCTGAATCATATATAATCTAATATATCACGCTCTTTCATCATTGGAATTTTAGGCTATGCATACTGCCTAGGGCGAGTTCCTCCCCTGTGTTGTATTGGTTGTTGAGTAAGCCAAGTTTATCTTGTGGTATGTGAATTTATACATGAATAGTTATTATATCTAAATTTCAATGAATGTGTATCTTTGCTGGGTATTCAATCACACATAATCTGTTGTATAAGCACTTTGTTTGGTAACCAATTAGATCGTTTTCTCTCTCCATATTTCAGACTTCTTCTTTGCTACAGAGTAGCTGTGGAATTTAATCATTTGTACCACATGGTGATGTGCTTGGAATCCTTGAATCTAAAGGAAATATATTAGTATGGTTATCGCCACTCCCTTTCTCTCCCCTCTAAACTCTTTTCATGCGAGGATCATGGTCATTAAGGCTGCGTTTGCTTTAGAGAACACTAGGAAATGTTTCAATTGTCTGCTAATCCCTGTAGCCACACCTTTCGCCATCCTCCAAGCATGAGGAATAGGCTTAACAATAGTCGCCAAGTTTTTGTATTGGTTGCCTGCAGCGTCGGGTGTTCATCTCATTCGCTAGTATATTACCCCATGCAATGTTAAATATTTAATTTGATGTTGGCTTATTATACCATACACCGACCCCTGCTTTATGAATGTATTTTTTATAGCATATTATAAATCCTTTTACAAATAGCAAATGATTATCAGTTAGAAATTTGATTCATGCTTTCACCTTGTTCCGCAGCTGTGAACTGGATTGTGAATGATGTGTATTTTCATTATGAGTCTCTTCCTTTGTTGAGTTCGTTGCTCAGACGTCAGGGTTGGTATTTGACTTGAATAGGTAATAAATTGATAGATATTCTCCTAGGTCGACAATCACCAAATATTTATATATTGGAATTTATTTCAATAGATATTTCTTATGAGAGCATATGAATTATATGTTGATTTATCAGCCTGTGTTCAGATCATTCCTTTCTATATTATCATCATCCTCCATAGAAGTCATGAAGATGCTCCTCCAAGGGCACATAGGAAACAGGAAGGATTTATGCAAACCTTCATTTCTTCTAGCTTGTTCTAAGTCACTAGATAACGTATTGCCACCATCAAATCTCTCGATATTCATTTGCATTCTTATGCAAGAGATAAACCTTTATAGCTTGGTGATGCTTGACTAAAGCAATTGACAACTGTGGTATAGTGAGTCTCCTTAGTGATGGCTTTGGCTGAATGTTCATACTTTTGAAGCATTCCTTAACAATGTAAGCTCTCGCACTTTCCTTATTAGACCTTTTTTATTAGTGTTGTTTTACTTTTAGGACAATATCATGTCAAATCTTGTTCTTCCCCAAAAGAATATGTTGCCTTCCTTGCCTTTGGCCTACTCCTTTGGAGTTTCCTGGATTTTTTTATCCTGGATCCATTTTCTTCTTTTCATGGA